>JAEIHY010019887.1:0-33016 GCA_018904565.1 Drosophila tsacasi
AATTCGCCAATGCTTCGAGTTTCTTCCAGTGTGTCCCAGTGTTTGGACAACGCAATGTCCTTTCCGCAGCGGAGTGGCAAGTGCCTAAGAATTGCCAAGCAACTAAATTCAATTTGCCACCTTTAAGGGTCAACTGTGTGTGGGTTAAATGGAGGGGAATGATGGGGAACGAACGAAAAGCCTTGGAAAAAAGGGAAAAGGGGGAAAAAAGACATTGGGCATAACCGGCATACCAAAGAGCAATTATGAATGCCACAACTTGGCCAAAGGAGCTGTTGCTGCTGCTCAAAGGAGGACAAAGGATACGATCCGAGTCACCGCCGCCGCCGCTGCCGCCCACATGACACCCACTCGTAATTCTATTTCGTGCTGTCTTGTCTTCATCTCCGGTCATGTCCTTGTCCCTTCCGCCGCCCGACGGGATGCCAGGATACTGGGGTACGAAGATACAGGGGTACAGGGATACGGAGATACGGAGATACGGGGATGCCGAGATACCAGGATGGCAGGCTGCCAGGATGACAGCGGCAGGAGTGCTGTCCCAGAGAGAGAGTGTGTTAACAAGATGCTCATTGAGACACTTTATAAAAACGTGAACAGGAAGCGGTTAAGTCACTATCATCATGGGGACTTTGTTGCAAAATTCTACTTGCCAAGGAATGCAAGGACCAACAGGACATCCAGGAGTAGGTGACTGTGACTGCAAGTTAGCATTTTATTGCAATTACTTTAATTGAAAATAGTTTACATTGGCGCCTGCCACAGCCCACAGATTGCAGCTGAACAGCAGCAGCTCTCTGGGGAATTCGTCGATATTTAGAGATAATAATAAGTCCAATTAGATGGCGCAACGCCATCCTTTGAGATGTCCTTGGCATTGGCATTTGTGATTCCCCATACGCTTTCCCACTCAGCATTCCCACTTTTCCATATGGCTAAGCTGCTAGTTCGTTGGGCAAGCGCTGAATTCTGCGGATTTTCCACCTCCGCAGGAATTCATTAGCAGCAGCAGATGCCGGAATGAAAATTTCCGCTTGCTTTACTTCTAAAATATCCACATAAACGGATAATCAATTTATTAGGATTTGTCTGGACTTTATTACCATCCTAAGGGGGCTTTTTTTCTTAGCTAATTGCGATGTAATTGTTTAATTTATATTCGAATTTTAATTTACAATAGTGTGGCAAGGAAATGAGTTTAATACATTGCTCTCATTATAATTACATTATATAGAATAAGAATAAAAGCTATATTTGGGGCAAGCATTGCAGTTTGCAATAGGATCAGGGTCTCCGAATTTGAAATTTTGTATAAAATATTGTAATAAAAATGGTATTTAATATTTTATTATTAATTAACTAAGATTTTAATAGAGAATCAAGATAAATATTTATTTATATTGAATTTTGGCAATTATTTAGTTTTAGGAAATACCTAATCTAAAAATACATTAATTTGAATCCGGAAAACTGTTCTAAGTTAGTTTTTATAAGGCCAATAAATCTGCATACTGAATTTCAATTAATTTTAAAATTAATTAAAATTTTTTTTGTTTTTTTTTTAATTTTAACAATTTAACCCCTTAAAAATATCGATACAAATTTAAAATTTATGTTTTCAACCAGGCATGGCTAGATAGACTCGGCTGTCGATGCTGATCAAGAATATATATGATTTATAGGGTCGGAAATGATTACTTCACTGCATTTCGATAAATATCGTATTCGACGTTAAATGATCGATGTTATCGAACAAACTATCCGATAACTTCGAATTTGATTTAATTTTTGATCAACGCTTTTAAGATGTTTTCAACAGTGTTTTGTTTTGTTTTCATTCCGTTTTCTTTTGATTAAGGATTTAATATATCATAAAAGATATTGATTCACCGCTAATAAAATTTATTTATTTATCGAAACTTGGGAATATTTTCTGCCGTTCCGAATAATATATAAATTGTATAATTCTACCAAAATTTCCTTGTGGCCCCGATAACTGTGCTACAATTTATTTACCCACCAAACGAGCCAGTTCAAGAGGTTGAAAATGGCTCATTTTTTGGGGGCCGCTTTTTCGGGCTCGCTTTTAATTCACAAATCTTAATTAAGTTAACGGACCGCAATTTATTTGCATGCGCATCACGTAATTAATCAAAGGACAAAGGACGCAGGACGTAGGACGTAACGAGAGGGGAGAGAGATTGAGGGCCTGTCCTAGATATGTTGGCATATTGTACATACTATATAGCTGTGAGTTTGGCAGGCAGGACTCACCCAGACGACACTCCTCGCCGATTTTGGCCTGGTTGAAGCAGGACTCCTTGTTGTGGTAGATCTCGTGGCACCAGGCGCAGGACAGCGCCACAATCTCCTTCGACCCGAAGAGCTTACTCTGCACCGCCTGCTTTACGGGAGAGATGGGGATCAGTAGAGAGCATACAAAAAATTAGTACTGAAGGAGTCTGGATTTTCTTGGTTTTCTTCAGGAAGTATACATTTCCGCCATCACATCGTGCTTGAAATTTACAAAAATGCTCTATTTTCATATGTACAATATAGTAAAATAATATTTTAAAAATTTATGTTGAGTTTAAGATAATAAAAGAAATTAAATTACTGACTTGCAGCAGGGAAAATTACTGTAGTAAATCACATTTGAAAATATATTTTCAGGTAAAACTTGAATAGAAACAATATAAATTAATCAAAAAAATATGATTTACATTAAAGTTTCCTTGCATTTTTATGTTTTCAGTTGAAATTTGATTATAAACAATATAAATTAATGAAAAGAATGATGATTTTTATGGAATTTTGCATGGAAATTTACATTAAAATTTGCATGGAAATTTGTATACAAATTTGTATGGAAGTGTTTGGCTTTATCCACTGAACCGTTAAGAGGCCTTCAACGCCAACAAATAAAAACTCATTGAATACTCGATAAATATATATACAATATATTCGGTGTATATATATATATATATTATTATAAAAAAACCCTGCGTTGTGAAGAACAACATAAACGGAAAAGCATACAAAATGAATACACTCGAAATAAAAACCCAAACTCAGGTGAAGTGCTGCTGCTGCTGCGGCTGCTGCCTCGGTGCTTGAAGTAAACCTACCTTTCCGCACTGCTTGCACTTGCCCTTCTCCAGCTTGCGGTGCACCCAGTGGTGGTGGGTGGTGGTCTGCTCCCGGTACTGCCGGATGCCCACGTCCCGGTAGGTGGGCTTGCAGGCCAGCTGGCCCTTCTCGTTCACAAATGGAATGCAGTTCTGGTGGGCAATCAACTGGCAGGCGGAGCACTTCATCCGCTGGCCGCTCTTCTGCAATGGCACAACAAGAGGAATGCAATTCTGTTCAGTTATTGCTGCTGGTGGAATTTAAGTGCACGAATAGCTGCTTATTATAAGTAGTACTAATAATAAATAAATCTCCCTAGTCTCACTGCCTTCGACCTAATAGCAAATTTCAGGTGGCATACCTCTCGGCAAAAACCGCAATCAAATGACGAAACTGCAATTGCCGTTTGCATTCCGCAAAACAAACTTTCAAATTAATTGTCAAAGCGGTGAGGTGAGTGGAGGGTAAGGTAAGAGCTGGCTGCTGCTGCGGCTTGACACGTGAAAACGGATTGCCGTCGAGGAAAATGCCTCAGGTTTGCTGATGGGTTGTTTTTCCTTGGAATGTCAAGAAAAACCCTCTGCCTTTGCCTCTGCCCCTGCCTGTGCGTTTATTGTGCTAGTTTCGGAAACCGTGTTTTTGTGTAATTGTTTCCAGGTAAACTTTGGCTACGAAAGGCTTACCTTTCCCCACCACCTGAGATAACTACTTAAGGGCTTGAATGCAATTTAAGGTAAGTTGTGGCCAAGGATCTGGCTTTGATTAATTTATTTATCTCAATTCCCTGAAATTGCTTTTAAAAGGGCTCTTGCTTTTGTTAATTTTAATTTATGTAAAATTGTAAATTAGTTGCTAATAGTTTATACATTGTATATACAATCCTTGATAGATGCGCAATGAATCTTAAATCAATCGTAAATAAATCCTAAATTCTTAATAAATCCAGAATAAACCCCTTATAAATCCCCATTGAATCCCTAATAAAACCTAGAAATGACTAGCAAAAAATCAAATTAAAACTTTAAATGTTAATAAAGTTAATAAAAAATAAACCTGGTTACCTATAAATGCTATAAAGGTGCCTCTTGGACCTGTTCAGATTAGTTCTCCCACCTTTTCCTCCCCCCAAAAACCGATGCAGATAAGACAGGATTTCGTATACAAAAAAAAAGTGGGAGAATAAAAGGTGGCTGGGCAATTTTCTCGTCGTGCAAGTTTCCCCCACTTCGGCTGACAATGAGACTGATAAAGTACTTTTATTGTTACTCTTGGCTTCTTCGGCTGCCCAAAACTGATGACACGCCCATCGTTCTTGGCCCTCTCAACCCCCACCCCTTAGCCCCCTCCAAGGACACTCCATACCATTCCAATCCGTCCCCTTTTTATCCTGCGTTTATTGCGTGAATGTTGGACAAACACGCAATAAATAAATAACGCTCACATGTAACCTGCCTTTCACTTCTCATTTCCAGTTGTGTTAATTGAATTGCAGGAATGTGTCGGAGTGAGGGGGAGAGGATACAGCAGGGGGGGTGCAGGTATTAGAGTTATTAGGAGCATATCCGATGGGATATATAAAAAAAAAATCTAAACTATTATCACTAAAGTAAATCAATTTAATATTGTATTCAAATAGTTTTGCTGTGAAAATATTATTATTATCGAGTGGTTGTCGATGTATAAATCGATAATCGGTATTAAAGTTAAATCTGTTAAATCAGTTATATTTTATAAAAATATATACATATTTCAAATAATTCAAATCAAACAAAATAATAAGAACATAAGAAAATAAGAACTACTTAAGTTGTTAGCTTATAAAATCGATATTTGTTCATTATTTATATTAGAAAATTCAAACTATTTAAATCTTAAGCTGATAGAATCGATATTTATTCAACACGAGAAAATACAAACTATTTTAAACTTTAGCTCATAGAATTAATAATTATTTATTTAAAAAAAAAAACTTAAAGAACATAAGACACAACACAATATTGTATGTTTAGCTGATACTTATCGATTTTTTAAAATTGTATTTGGTTTCGTTAGTTATCGATTAGTACTCACAATGCACTCCTCGTTTAAACAGCAAAGATCTCCGGATGCGGAAGTGGGCTTCCAGTAGTGCTCGCCCTGCACCGCGTTCTCCGTCCAATCGGGCACAATCCGTATCGGTCTCCGAGAATTGCTCGCCGAAGCGGTACGCCTGCTTAGAGGGAGCGAGAAAGGGATACAAGAAAGAAAGATGATAGAGAGAGAAAAAGAGGCAACGGTTAGAAAAGGAGAAATAAATTATTTCAAATACTGGTTAGAGGGATTTCTTTTACACCTGATTAGCACTGAAAATGTTATTCATTGAACTTTTGTTTTTTTATTTTACACATTGCTATATAATCTTAATATATATTTTGTATGTTCAGTTGAGAAATATTTCAAGATTAAAGAGAAAGTAAATAAGTGAAACACAGAATACTCTACGTCCTGAGGCCGCCTTTTCCTGTGACAACTTTGTGCCGCAAAGGAATTCCATTATCGATTGTGTGCGTTTCGAAGTTCAAACAAATAATATATTTATATATAAATATGTTAAAATATATATACAATTATATATATATAAATATGTATTTGTATTTTCCCGTTTGCTAGTTGAGGAACTCACCTCTTCCGGCGCCACGCACCCAGGGAGTCGAGCTTCCGCTGCCGGAAAGCCGACTTCCGTTGCATTCCAATGGATGAGCGCCGGAAGCGTCGAATGCCCATCGCCCCCGCTCCCCCCACCGTGCCCGCTACCCCTCCCGAAGCGCCCCCCGTCTCCGACCAGGCGGTAATGGATCCGGTAATGGGTGGGCCCGATACCGAGGAAAAGCTATCGCCCCGCTGCAAACGACGTCGGGTTGCCACCGGCAGCAGCTGTGCAGCAGAGGTGTTGCTGCCATCGCTGCTGCTGCTGCTACTGCTACTGCTGCTGCTACTGCTGCTGCTACTGCTGCTGCTGCTGCAACTGCTGCTGATGCTAGTCCTGTGCGGCGCTTGGCCTTCATCCTCCAACTCGTCCTCCGTTTGAAACTCCTCGCGTACGGCGTGCAGCAATCGCTCCATGCCAAATATCGCTGCCAGCTTGTTGCGGCTGTTGCAGTTAACTTTGTTGCATAAATTGCAATGGCAGTTGCTACTGTGGTCCTGACTAGGGGCGATGTTGTTGCTAATCTTGCTGCCGCACGTACAGTTATCGACTTTGGTGCAGAAATATTGACTGTTGCCACAATTGATATTGTTGCTGATGTTGCTACAGTTACTGTTGCTACAGTTTGTATTGTTGCTGCTGTTGGAGTTGATATTGTTGCAATTTATATTGCTAATATTGTCGCTACTGCTGCTGCCACAATTGGATTTATTATTGTTGCATTTATTGCAGATATGGCTGCTGTCATTTATATTGCTAGTGCTCTTGGTGTTGCTGTTGTTGCTGATTAAGTTGATGCTGGTGGTGGTATTGATATTGGTGTTGATGTTGGTGTTGTTGTTGTTACTGTTGATGTTGGTGTTGTTGTTGTTACTGTTGATGTTGGTGTTGTTGTTGTTAATGTTTATGTTTGTGTTGATTTTGGTGTTGCTGTTGAACTTGTTGTTGCTGTTTCTGTTAATGTTGCTGCTGTTGGTGTTGCTGTGTGTGTTTCTGTTGGTATTGTTGTTGCTGATTATGTTTGTGCTGTTTTTGCTGCTGTTGCTGGCATCACAGTCCAAATAGGATATGAACATGGTCTTTACAGTGACTTATTTCCCCACATCCGTTCTCGCTTGGCTTTATTCTACTTTATTTTTCACGGTTTACATTTCACTTCACTTCATTACATATTCGCTTTGGCCCGTATTTATTTTCTTTTCTTTTTTTTTTATGGTTATTTAGTCATTCAGCACTCTGGCCGGATAGATCCGCAGTTGAAATCCGATTTCGGGACTGATTCCGGATCGCGTTCGAGCTTTGGCTCTGTCTCTGTTGCTGTTTCTGCTGCTGTTGCTGTTTCTGCTACTGTCCGTTTTCGTGTCTGTGGCTCTCATTATGGCGCAAAAAGATTGCCAGGAGATTCTGTTTTGGTTTCGGTTTTGGCTTGTTTTTGCAAAACGATTTTCAGGCACCCTTTGCTGAGGATATTTTCGAATTGGCTTGGGCTTGACACATCTGAGTTTGTTAAGTAATTATTTAATTTGTATTTTATTTGGGTTTTGGGTTTATATATTTGGATTTTGGAATTTCGCTGAGAGTTCTTTGGCATGTTATAAAGAGGACTCGAAAGGAAAAGTAATATATCGAGAATAATATCCAGCCTAATAGTATATCGAAAGTATTAAAATATTTGATATATCGAAATTTGAATTATTGATCAAATGTCGAAAATATTTATCGATTTTTTTTACCAATTCTATTTCAAAAATCTTTAAATCTTCTTTTTGGAATTAGCTGTGATATGTCGACACTGAATAGTAATTTATCGAACATATATCGCAAGGTTAAAAACGTTTTGCTTAAAATATGGGTAGTTTCATAGTTTATATATTAAATGATATAATCGATATATACATATATCAATAAATAATTTCCCAGGCGTTAAATTGATAGAAAAACTAAGCTTAAGTTTCCCCTAATAGCTTTAAATATTTTTAAATATTCATAGGTGAAAACCAATAGTTTCCCCTTTTGTAGAGTATAAAAAACTCCCCAGAATCGGGGCAAACTATAGAGAACTTTGACCGGACATTATTCGGATATCTCGCTCCATCGCACACCCATGGGCAGTGGTGTGGGTGAGCCGTGCGTGTGGGCTTAATACATTTGCATACATTTTGTTTATATGCATTGTAATTAAGTTCTTATCAGATGGAAATACATACACAACAAAAATGTGACTCTCTGCCCCTTTTTTTTTATACCTACATATTTCTTTTTTCCATTATTTTCTTTCTCGTTTTTTTTTTTTTCAATTTGCTACGTGCCCTAGGACGCCTTCGGAGGCAGGAAGTGGGGGCGAGAGGCGAGAGCCTTTTATTGGCCTGGCAAATTGCAGGTTTGCTTTTTGAAACGGATTGCAGATTTTCCATGTCAATTGTCAACGTTTACGGCGACTTTTTAGGTCTGCCCCGCCACACCCGTTTCTCTCTCTAATATTCCCCTTCCCTTTCTTGTTCCCTCTGTCTCCCCTTGCTGAGTATCCTTTTTGCGTGCCGCCTCTCCTTTTTTTATATTTTTTTGTGCGACTTTTGAGCGCTTTTAATGCGCTGTTTTTGACGCGAAACTCAAAAAAAAAATCTTTTTTTTTGGCATCCACGCTTGATTTACCGCCAAATGTAGCGTGTCGGTGCGTGTGTGTGTCTGTGTATGTGTGTTTTACGTGACCTCACACTGGTGCCCGCACACAAACAGGCCCACACAAACACTGCAATTTCTAGTGAGTTTTTTTTTATGTAATTTTATTAATATTTAAAAATTGCAGAAAATAGGTTAAATATAAAAAAAGATTATATTAAATTATTTTATTATATATTATTTTTTTTATATAATTTGAAATATAAAAAAATAAAAGTTTAAAGGGATTTAATATGCAAAAACATGTAAAGAGTAGGTTATAATATTTAAATGTTATTAACATAATTATGATTTATTTATAAGCTTAGAGTATCACATAGAAAATGTAATTTTAGATACATACTTCTATTTATTTATTATTAATTTTATATATGTATATATTTGCTTCTTTTCATAAATTTGTAAAAGATCTAAAAACCCACTCGAGTCCTTTTATTTCTTGCCTCTAAATTATAATTATTAATAGGTATTTAAAAAATAAAACAAATTAGAAAAATATAAGGCAACTTCTCTGGGCTAACAATCCTTCTCCTTATTTCGACCCAACTAATGTTAAACTTTAAGAATTATGTGAGTAATGCATCAGTACTCGTGAAGTTAAGTAATCGAAGTAAATCTCCAAGAAAGGAAGCAAGCCAGTGGACGATGCCTTCTCAAAGTTGCAAAATTGCAAAATTGAATTGCAAATCAATTGGCCGACTGCAGTCCTAATATTACGTCACAAAGGGCGCCCTTTCCTGCGACTCGAAATGGAAATAAATGTTGAGCTGGCTCTGTGCTAATAGTTCATCAAATAACTTGGCGAAATCATTGCAAATTCTTTCCATTTTGCCTGACCTCTGAAGTAGCTTTTAAAGGTTCCTTCTTGCTGTCCGATTAAGACAATCGAAGTCCAAATGCCTTTCATATAAGTATAGTTTACATATATATTGAAATTTCATTTTTTGTTAGGCAAAGTTATCGATATGCAAATGTTAATTATTGGCAAATCTTTTGAGGCCTAGGAAGATTACTTTTGCCTTTTATTTTGGCAGCTAATGATGACTTTTTCCAATGATTTATAGCAAAAAATGCATGGAAATATTAAAAAATCTTGATATAAAATACATAAATCGATATTTATCGATTATTGCTAAAAATGTAGATAAATTAAATTTTAAATAATCCATGGCTAAGCCAAAAATGTATTTTTTCAATGCCAAAAGCAGTTCTGTGTTGGATGTTAATAACTCTGCATATTTAGCTTTAAAATTGTAAAAATTTATATTTTTTATCCACCCTATAACATTTATTACTTCTTATTATTTTTGAAAATTAAAAATTAAGTAAAAATATTTTTCTAATTTTTGTATTATAAATAAATAGAGTTTATTATAATTATTTGCTTCTTCGTTTGCTATGCTCTTAAGAACCTTTAATATTCTGAATTTCTAGGGCTTTAAATCAATTTTTTATCGATATTTTTATTAGATAATATATTAAAAAATCGACTCATATGCTTGTAACATTTCGGTGTCCATTAATAGTGTCCTAAATCAGTTTAAAAAAGCCATTACAAAGCCAATATATGTCTTTCAAAGGTCGAGAAAACAATTTGCCGCACAGAGAGCCGAAAAAAGCGGCAATCTTCCCTAATTAGAATCGTTTGCAACCAAATATGAATGACCACAGAAATAAGGAAAAACAAAAACCAAAATCAAATGAAACCAAGCGGAGGCAGGGCCTAACAAAAACTTGAAACGCAATTTCAATTCAAATGTGATTAATTTTGATGTCGACTGCCTTTGAAGAGGTCTGGACTTTGGCGCCGACGGTGGAAGGTGGAAAATGTTTGAGGGGGGAAAGCAAAAAAGCAAAGGGAAAAGCAAGGGAAGAGCAAGGGAAGAGCAAGAAAATGTTCGGCTAATGAAAGGCAAACTGTCGTGAATAGCTTGGACCTGGCAGTGGAGGTGGAAATGGGAATGGAATTGAGATTCGGGGTCCACCTCCTCCTCCTCCTCCTCGTTGACAAAATCAATAAGAGCCTTTGAGATAATTTTGCGCATCCCCTTAATGACACACTCTGCATTCTGGCTCTGGCAAATAATAAAAATACAAATCGTAAAAAATATTATCGCTTTTTTTTAAGAGTCCAGAAATAAATAAGAGCATCGTGAAAAATGCCATGAAAGAGAGCGAAAGATACTTAAACCCTTTCGGAGGGGGTCCGTTTTTAACTGAGGAGCCACCATTAATAACCGCCCACAACTATGCGCTTTAAATAGGATCCCGCTTAGAGGTGGGGCCATATATATAATACATCATCCATTCATTTGCACATCTAAGCCAATGGGAAATCCATTTGAGCTGGCCGAAATGAAAAATTATCTGCACGTCCTGGCAGTCTGTCTGTGAGCTTGAGTTTCAGTTTGAGTTTCAGTTTGAGTTTGAGTCCCCGTTCTCGTCCTTGTGATTGCGATTAATGCCCGGACATTCGAATTGAAAACGTGGCAACAACTTTCGAGTATCGCACCCACCTCCCCCCCAAAAAGTAAAAAGAGAAAACTGAGAAACGGTTAGCCATTTTCCAAGTCTCTGGCAGTGGCAGTGGCAACTTGAGCCAAGCTGCACGGCTTTCAAGTCGAGAAAAGGATTTTAAGCTAATGAATATTAACAATAGCCGTGGGCAAGCAGCAGATACACGCCGAGAAACCATTGCAAAGTTATCTAAATTTATAAATAATTTAAGACCAAGAGAGTAAACATAATTCTACTTGAGAAATTGGCAAGAAACTGAATTACTTAAAGTTTTATATTAGTTACAATTTAATTCCTTGATTTTACATAAAATATTACAAATGTTCCCAACTTAACTAGACAAAAATACTTTAAAATATTTATAAATAATAGGAGGAGAGAAATTATGTTTTCTTTCCGTGCAAGCCAAGAGGAAGTTGCATCCTGAAGACGCTCAAGGATTGCAGAGGAGGGACTAAACGAGGCTGGGCTGCAAATGAAATTAATATTCTTAATTGGCATTAAGCGTTTGGCCTTCCCACGAGGCGGTCCCGAGAGGGTGGCAGGATAACGAGGACGAAAAACGATTCAATAAAATAGGCAAAAGGAGCAACGAAATAATCTGCATGGCAACCGTAGGCCGGATGTCTGGGTGTAAACTTTTCAGACAGAGATCCCAGAGTCCCGATGTCTCAGTTTTTCGCCAGCCTTCGGGGTCTGTGTCAAAAAGTTTTCCACTCGGCAATTAAATAAACTTAGGGCAAAGAATGTGAAAACAGAGCCGAGAGAAGCATCAGTTTTCAGCATGAAAAATAAACTTTAACTATAAGGGGGTAGTATAACTGAAGGGGAGAATTAAATGGTAGCAAAAGGGGTTTGATTAAAAATAATATTTACAAAAAATAATACAATTTCGAAATTAATTTAAGGCAACTTTCAAAGGGTTTGTCTCTATTTTACTTCGAAAGATGAAAAACGTAGGGAAAATTAAAGCATAATAATATATTTACTAAGCTAAAAATACATTAATTTGAATTTGGAAAAGTGTTCTGAGTTAGTTTTTACAAGGCAAATAAATCTGCATACTGAATTTATATTTATTTACGAATATCAAACAAAATATCGATAAACACCAATTCCCAATGAAATATATTAAGCAGTGGTAGTAGAAGTAGTAAGTAAAAACATACAAGTCCCAATTAATAAATTAAGCATTAAATATTGGGAAATAAGTGTAACCACAATCATAATTTGTTATATTCTATTCTTACTTAATAAATTTTCTTGTTCTTATGAAATTCTCTTTGAAATATAAAGCCCCAAAGTTTAAGTTATAGAATTTACTATAAACGATCTGTCAGTGAATTAAGATTAAGATTAAGATTAAGATTTCTAAAAGTCAAGAATCTACAAAGAAATTGGCCATAGTAAAATCAACAAATTAAAACAGAATGGGAATAATACAAAAAAAAAAATGCCTTCTTTAAGCCATATTTTAAAGCGTTTATAAAAGCCCTAGTAATTCCTGGAGCACCCTGTATACACCCTAGCTATCTAGTACCTTTGGGATAATTCCGCCTGATATCTAGAAAATCTGATCTTATCTTTTGAAAGAAAGAAAAAAAAGAACAACAAGCTGCGTTGCCACCTCATCGACTGCGTGAATAATAATTGGAGACAAACAAGGGATTTCATTTCATTTCGGTCTTCGTTGAGGGAGTGCCTTGAACCCCTTCTCCCCTTCTACCCCGTTCTTATCTTGGCTCGTATCTGTGAGATGTTTTTCTCCCTCTGCTTCCGTTTCGTAATATGGCCAGCTAAGGCTGGTAGGTAGCTAACGGCCTAATCTGTGGCACAATCACAAATTATCTGGGACTACTTAAATTTATGAATGAAAACGAAAGAAAACAAAAATATCTAATAATAAACAAAGGTCCAAAGAAGCGGCACGAGGAGCTGCTACCCTGGAATAATTCACTAATTTACTGCATTTCCGTGCCAGTTTCTTGGACATTTTTTTAATTGAAACACTTTCAGACGACGACGACATAATTTTCTCAGTTTTTCTTTGCTAAAAATACTTAAAGTTAATTATGAGAACGCGCATCTGCAGCCAAGTCAGACATTTCAAATCTAAAACATGTGTGTGACTTGATATTTATTTTTAAAAATCAGCATTTATATATGCATATATTTATAAATATGATAAATATGGGGAGGGGAGAGGAGAACTCCCCTCTGGGCCAGGTGTGGCCCTCCTCCCTCTTCCACCGCTTCTGATTTTGATTAAAATGTAAATTTATGCAGGCATAAATAGCGGCTGGAAATTAGTTAGCCATAAATACGCCTCAATGGGAATTGCACATTTCGCAGATTTATTTTGGCCATCGATAAATGTTATAGCAATACGGATTATTAATATTGCCATATTCTTTTTATTATTATTATTAAATATTCAATTTTTTCTAGCCGGCTCACGTGGCGTATGCGCAATTTCGTGGGCGCCGCTCTCCCTAATTTGTGTCTTGTGATGTTTTTGGCTGGCCGCAGCTGGCAAAACAAGACGAATCAAAAGCAGCAAAAATAAAATAAAAATAAATCAAATAAAACAAAAGAGAGAGAGAGAGAGAGGGTAGAAAAAAAAATCAGCAGAGAGGGAAGAGCAACAAATCGACAATAAATCAAATTAAATAAACGAAATGCGACGTACTTTCGCAGTCTCTATCGCTTTCTATATAGTTTATGCCACAGTTTTTCTATTTTGATTTTGTTTTCTTCCTTCTTCTTTTTTTTCTGATAAATGAGTGCGAAATTCTTTAAATGTCACGGCTGGCAGTTGGCCCCTAAGTTCACATGCCGCGAATATAGTAAGGCATATATAGTAAACGATGCTAGTAAAAGTGGAAGAGAGCCAAGATGTTGGTGAAACAATTACCATATCTTTTGGCAACAGATCTGCATTGCTGCATATTATTTTGGCAGCCCTTAAGATCGAGAAGAATGCGATATATATCTGGAGAATTGGTGGTGCTCTGTAAGATTTGAGTATTATGAAATGGCCGGCACAAAAGGTCTAACTTCTGGTCGCAGTGCAACAAGGCCCTTGTAATAATGATGAAATGGAACAGAACTCTCAAAAGCAGTTGTGTTCGATTTATTTCAGTTGTTATGATTATCCAATTATTTATAGTTAAAATTAAACATATATAAAATATATAAGAATATCTAAAAATTATATATTGGTATATTCAAAATATATATCAAGTGTTCACTGGCATTTTATTTAAAAATATTTAAATATTTAAAAAAAATATATAAAAGAAGCAAAAAGTCAATGAACTTAGACAAAGTTTTAAAATAATGAAAAATATATAGGGAGTTATCTTTCCCATTTAGATTTCTTAAGGTTCATATTAAACTTCAACAAAACCCCAATCGAACACTGCTTAAATAATATATTTTATATATAGACATTAATCCGAGTAGTCACCGGACTTCCCTTTCCACAAAGTAACTAAATTAAATGTGTTTTTGCTTGAGTGTGCACTGGGACAGCATTAAGTGAGATTCGTGCACTATGCGGAGCAGCAGCAGAGAGGTGGCCCACTGGGACGTGGAGGACGTGACCAGCTGGGCCACCCAGTCCGATCACTACTCCAAGATCCTGCTGGACTGCCTGCGCGAGGAGGCCATCGACGGCGAGGTCCTGCTCTCCCTCACCGAGAGCGATGTCCAGGACCTGCGCCATCGCCTCGGCTACAATCTGACCTTCGGGGAGCTGAAGAAGTTCTGGCTGGCGGTGCTTCGGCTGCAGTTGCTCGTGAAGGAGAGCAGCCAACCCATTTCCGTACCCCTGCCCATGCCCATGCACCTACCCATGTCCTGTGTGACGTCCTGCCTGACAACGCCCGAGTACCTGAAGACCGCCATAAGCCTGGGCTACTCCCTACTGGTCAGCTGCGTAACATCCTTCGTGATGGTGATCGTCCACGAGCGGGTGCCGGACATGCAGCGCTATCCGCCGCTGCCGGACATATTCCTGGACAACGTGCCGCACGTACCGTGGGCCTTCTCCCTGTCCGAGATCACCGGCTCGCTGCTCTTCTCCATGTGGGTAGTGGTGCTGATCTTCCACAAGCACCGGCTGGTGCTACTGAGACGCTTCTCCGCTCTGGCGGGCACCGTCTTCCTGCTGCGCTGCGTCACCACGCTGATCACCTCGCTGAGTGTGCCCGGGACGCATCTGCAGTGCAATCAGAGTGACTTTGCCATCGAGGATCCGGATGTGGGCATGGTGGGTGCCCTGGTCATCCGCTTGACCCGTGCCTACCGCATCTGGCGGGGCCTGGGCCTCTCCATTCAGGGCGTGAGCACCTGCGGCGACTACATGTTCAGCGGTCACACGGTGGCCCTCACCCTGCTGAACTTCTCCATCACGGAGTACACCCCGCGCAGCATGTATTTCCTGCACGCCTTCACCTGGGGCCTCAACCTGTTCGGCATCTTCCTCATCCTGGCCGCCCACGAGCACTACTCCATTGATGTTTTCGTGGCCTTCTATATTACCTCGCGGCTCTTCTGCTACTACCACAGCCTGGCGAATAACGGGGCCTGCCAGGGGAGGGACTCCAAGCGGATGCACACCTGGTTCCCGCTGTTCAGTTACCTGGAGAGCGACAATGTCAATGGAATGGTGCCCCATGAGTTTCACACGCCCGGTTCCCTGGTGTTGGAAATCACCAAGGGGTTGTGCCGGGCCAGGGACCAGGTGGTCGTGGCCCTGGCCAAGTTGTCCCTATTCCCGCTCACCTTCCTTCACTGTACCAACAAGTCTGCCTGAGTGTAAATTGTGATCGTGATTGCCTGCTTGGAGTTTGCATTAAATCATTCATTTAAACAATTTCTTGATGATGGGGAGAAGCTCTACTTGAAATAAATATGTTAAATAGCTATTAAAGGTGTCTATTTAATATTAAAAAAAAAAAAAAAAAAACACAATGATAATGTATAATATCTTGTAATAATTTTCGATTTGGGCCAAAGTCCATAAGCCATTTGATGGCTTGCCAAGCGAAACTCTCAGAGATCCAAATGCCGTCGCATATATCCCATATTTTTGCACATTTATCGTTGTTGTCGCGTTGTCTCTCAGAATGTATATATAAATATATCAATATCGGTGTATATATGTATTTATATATCACCTACAGAGCGCTCTGTTAACCGCCTAACATTGAACTTCGGCTGACCCCCGGCGGCTCCTGCCTTCCATTCAAGTTCATTGATTAATTTAATTGGAATTTAACAGTTTCCCCATTTCGGGCTCAATTAAAAGCAAAAGAAAAAAAAAAACGAAACACTTTGTATTATTTTCGGCTGACAGTTATTTTTATTTT
The DNA here is from genome assembly GCA_018904565.1 of Drosophila tsacasi. Lineage (NCBI taxonomy): Eukaryota > Metazoa > Arthropoda > Insecta > Diptera > Drosophilidae > Drosophila > Drosophila tsacasi. The sequence goes on from JAEIHY010019887.1 coordinate 16,387, forward strand.
TGGTCTTAATTGACCCGCAGGGGCGCGCGAGTGGCTTTTGTTTTGGTTTTGATTCAGATTTTCCCTTTTTTTCTGGTTGCTTTCATACTTTGCTTTACACTTTGCAGCACACTTTTCTTTTTATTAATTTGCAACACGCGCGTAATTCAACGAATTAATTCTTGTTTTTTGTATTTTGTATTTTTTTAATTTTCCGCCCGCTTTTCCTATTCAGTTTTTTTGTTTTTTCGGTTCTTCTGCTGGCGGCAGCATCCGACCGCACAAGGCAACTGAGCGGCGGGCCGCCGTCGAGCGAGCTGAAAGTCAACAAGAGAGGCGGCAGCAGCAGCAGCAGCAACAAAAACAACAGCAGCAGCAGCATCAGCAGCAGCAACAACAACAGCAGCAGCAGCAACATCAGCGACACTTTGTCACCTCGAAATACTGCCTGCCCGCCTCTTGGCTTTTTCGCTCATCGCGACTGCGTGGTGAGTTTTTCTCGGCAACGATCTGTGATCAGTGCTGCGCAGCTGGCTAGAAAATTAGCCATAAAAATTGGGGCTTCACCTGGGTTTTTTGTACAACAAAAAACTAGTCTTAAGAGCCATTTTTCAAGAAAATTGTATAAAATTATACAATTTTAAGCTTAATAAAGGTCTAAGAAAATTCTTAAGGATCTTAGGACTTTGTTTTTTTTTTGCTTGCCTCATAATTGAACTTAATTTGTATTTTTATCAATTTGCAATGAAGGAGTCATTTCCGACCCTATAAATCGTATATATTCTTGATCAGCATCAACAGGCGAGTCGATCTAGCCGTATCTGGTAGAATAAACAAATGTAACATTTTTTTAGCCTTCTAAAAACTAAATCAGAACAGTTTTCCGAATTCAAATGAATGTATTTTTAGCTTAGTTATTCTGTTTTTAAGCATTAATTTTCCCAAAATGTAAATCGATAAATATCGATTGAGATTGATAAAATGCGAATTGTTTTAAGACAATACAATGATCTTATTGCAAACTGCAAGGGTATACAATCTTCGGCTTGCCAAAGGCTTTCTTTCTTGTTAAATAAATCTTGTAAAATAAATAAATAATTCGAAATCAAAGTATTTTTAAAATTAATAAAACTATTTTAGAAAATTTTAAAAAAATTATGAGTCTCGATTAGAGCTTCCAAATGAAGTTATTGATTAATAAAGTGCAATTTAGGGCAGAAATTCAAGAATATAATTATATTCAATATTAATTTATATATGTATATATTTTTAAACAAATTTAGCTTTTTTTTTAAATGCTGCCCAGCATTGAGAGCGATCTCTCTTGGATAGTTTTTTTTGCCCCCCGCTCTAATGCCGGTTTGCTTTGAATACGAATTTCCATTTGCTGGGCAACGCGACATGGGTGACATTTTCTGGCTCCCTGCTCTGCCCCGCCCCTGCCGTCACTGCCACCCCTCCACTCCCCCTCCGCTGGCGGCTGTTGCTGACGTTGCCGCTGACGTCGCCGAGCTGCGGTCGCTGCTTTGTCTCCCGCTTTGATTGTTCAGTTTCGCTTGGCATATTTTCGCTTTGTGCCTTTCAATTTGCATTACAATTTCGCCTCCGTACGCCCAACCTGCCCCATACACACACACTGGCACACACACCTCGCACACACACAGTCGCACACTCGCACACTCACCTCGCACACCCTCGTTGACGTAGAAAAAAGAGAGAATACGAAATGTTTCATAAAACTTAATTGCAGCTGAGTTTCCAAGTAGACTGGAAGATTGTTGATGCTGCCGCCGCTGTGAATGTGTAAGTGTGGTAAATGTTGTTGCCGCCGATGTTGCATGCCGCGTGCGTCAGCAAAATGCGGAACTGAACGCACAAAAAAAAAATAAAGAATAAGAAAAACACTGGAACTGAAGACAGACGGCAGCAATTCATTTATCATCATCTATATCCTACGTTTTGTGGACTCAGAATTTCAAGGAATAATTCTATATATTCTATATATTCCATATAACATATTATTATTAATTGATTATCAAGTTTTTTAAATGGAGAATTTTATCGTATAATTTTAGACATTTTTTTCCTACGTTTTTGAGGAGTTTTAGAATAAAGAGAGAGAATAAATAAAGAGGACTATAGGTAGATAAAATATTTTGTAAAATTGCAACAATAGGAAAATATTATTAATTTCTGATGTATTAAGAAAAATATTTATATACAATTTTAAGAACTTTTTCATTATTACCTATTATTATTAATTTATCATCATAATTGTAAAGAATAAACAAGGTATCAAAGCTTTTTTCTTGTGCTGAGAATTTTATCTTATAATTCTTTACAGTTTTTCCCTTCTTTTTTTTTAGGGAGAAGTTTTTGAATGGAGATATAAAAGGGACGTTTTAAACATAAGGACATTGAAACAATAGGAAAATGTATTGAAGACTTAATATACAAATTAATTTTTCCTTTAAAAACAAAACATATTAAAGTTCAAATAACTTAATTATACTTTTATATAAGCAAAAAATTCAATTGATTTATATTTCATTCATCGATTTCCTCCACCTTGCCCTGGCACCTGCCTACAAATATTCTGGCACAAAAAAAACCCCGTGACATACTCACAATGCAGCCCCTAAATATCGGGGAATTCCCGCCGTGCAAAAAACAGTTAGCTCAATCAGAGAATAGGGCAAATTGAGAACACAATCGCGTATTCCCCAAGAGCTGTATGCTAATTTCATGTATGGAAAAGTTTGGGAAGCCCCAAAAGGATATATATATATATATATAAACATATATATAGTGCCCCTCGGGGGAGTATTTTCATAAAATTATTTGGCCCATTGTCATAAAAGTTAAGTTAACTTTTTGTTTCTTCGTGTTCGATGGCTGCCTCTCGTGTTATTGTTATTGTTGTCGGGGTTGTTTCGGTTGCTGTTTTTGTTGTTGTTATTATTGTGGGTAGCGGAAATGAGAGGGAGTGTGGGAGGTAGGGGTGTAGCGGGTGGTTAGGGGTTTGAGAGAATCCGGCGGAATGTCTGAAGACCCAAAGTCGCATGAATGAACCGCACACGCCTCGGGGACAGACAGAGAGACAGCAAAGAAAGGAGCCCCATGGTACTGGTGCACTGTGAAAAACTTTAAGCAACACGAAAGGTTAAATTTTGAGCAAACTATTAAAATATAAAAAATAAAGAAATGTGTAATTTTTCCCAGTGCACTGGAACGAATGAATGAAAGCCACAAAGCTGAGCAAGTCGAGATTGGAGTGTAGACCGCATCCGAAAGTCAGAATGAATGGCTGCAGTGTCCGGCATGCGTCGCATGATTGAGTGATTTTATAATATTTCCCATTTTATCGGACAAAAAGGATCGGGACAGCGGACAAGGGCGGAGTTTAGGGGGGGGGTTTTGTTTGGGTGAGCAAATTAAACATATCAGTCGTCAGTGCGGTCAATACTTAATTCTCAGTCGCAGGAGATAATAACGTGTCACGCTCCGGTATCGTAAATCAACAAATCCAACTTTATGATGGGATAACATACATATCCCCCCGAGTACAACCGTAATATATGTATATGTATATAGCCCCCGGGGAGCGACTAATGGCGGGGATATAAAGAGATGGAGGGGGTACTTTAATGGCCATAAATTGGGACAACATGGATCGGAAATTAAAAGCGAGAGATATGCGCAAATAACCAGCAATTGCTGCCCAAAACATTTAAATATAATAATAATATTTAACATATTCATTTTCTTGTTCATGTTCAGTACTTATCTGAGCGGAAGCTTAGGACTGGGTCAAGGGTTAAGTTAAGCGTTGTGTACGTACCTGAAAGTAGAAAAGAGATTCAATAATAAGTTAATGTGACTAAAAAAAACTATGAAAAATATAAAATGAATGATTAAATATTAACCTAATCATATTATAATATTTAAAATAAAAATATTATAAATATATGTTTAACAATATATGTTAACCAAATCATTAAAATAATACCCAACTAAGGTTTGTAGTGCTGTTAAAAGAAACAAATATTTTCCCTAGCTTTTATCCCCTTTTCCAATAATAATTATGTTTTCTTTAATTACTTATTATTTATTTAATAAATAAAATTGTTCCAAACAAATTAATTCAAAATTATATAATATTTATGCTTTTAAAGACCCATATTCTACTAGGTTTTAGTATAAAAATAATTTGTTTAAAGTCAAAAGGTCTAAAGTTTGTTAAAAAAAACAATTTCCCATAGCTCTTTAGCCCTTTTTTCCAAATATAATAATTTATTTGATTATTTAATTTATTTATTTATGAATTTGAAATAAATTCTATTTTTCGTTTAAAATGTATCACTAAGCCTAAAACATACCCATATCCTACTTGCTTCCAGTTTATAAATAATTTCGTCAAAATGAAACCAAACTAAGGTCGAGATAGGTTTATTTTTATGGCTCTAATTTTCATTTCCAATTATTAGTATCTTTTTATAAATTCTTATTTCTTTGTTATAAATTATATATATTTTTTTGAAATGTATAGAGAAGGATACTATAATAATATACAATATAAATTGATCCTTGAAAGATCTATATATTATTTACTTCTAGTTTAAAATATACTCTCCTCAAAGTCTAAAGGTCTAAAGTTCTGTTCAAAAAGAAACATTTTCCCTCAGCTCTTGATCCCTTTTTCCAATAATATTTACATGATTTGTTTGGTTCACTTTGATTTCTCTTCATTTCTCCTAATTTCCCTTCGCATTTCTATGAACTTTTCCCCCAATTATGTGTGCAACTTCCCCGTTAAATGAATAAATACCTCCCAGCCAAGGCCTGGCCCCCTTTGGTTCCCATTGATAAACCCCGCACTAAGCTAATTAATTTTCCGTGGAACCGGTTCGAGTTTCTGGGCAAGTTCTCGCCACGGGTAAGCACACACGAGCACGGAGCCTAATCTCTTTAATCCATCAGAGGAAAGTTCTGAATTATCCATATCCATATCGGTGGGGGGGATGGAGTCCTCCCAGGACTCGGACTCGGACTTGGACACCCAGGAACCCACCCACCCACAGTGGGGCTGAGCTTACGCGGTGGTGCAGCGTAACAAATTGGCCGCAAGTGGTTCGTCACCCTCACACCTAGCCCCTGGGGCGGCTTTCGGCACGCAACCTTCTTGTCATTCCGGGCAATGGGATACGCGGACAACGGACAACGGACAAAAGGACAACGGACAGCGGACAGCGGACATGGGACACTTTGTTTGAATATTATTTATGAGCGGCTTTTGTTGTAATTCAAGGAAATTTGTTTGCTTAGGCAAAAAGCACTGCTCGAAACAGGTTTACTATTGGTTTTTTGTTTTTTTTTTTAGATTTTATGCTATATATTTATTTATGTTTTATTATTATTTTATTATTATTTATTTTATGTTTTATTAAATTAATTTTTTTTATGTTACGAGTACTTAAAGATGCTCTACAAAGGGTTGCAATTTAATAAACTAGAAGCAAGTGTTTATTTATATTTATTTTTAAGAGATTTTGATGTCTAAGTGCTTCTGATTTTATTTATTGTTTAATGTTAATAAATACTATATTAATATTAAAATACATTTTCTTTTAAGAATCATAGGTAAGGGTATACACATTAAGCCTTAAAAGTCACATGTCTTCAAAATGTATAAGGAAAGGTGTACAAATTAAGTCTTTAAAGTCGCTTATCCAATTCTCTTAATTCTCAGTGCTAAAAATTGTTGGCTGCTTTTTTTTTTGAGAGAACGAACATAATTTATTCATGTAGAGGGTTGGCGCTTGGCCACTGTCTCCTCTCTGGACCAACTTGGCGGGGGGAATTATGAATGGCCCAGAGGCAGAGCTGGACCACTGAGTGAAGCCTTCCTTCGCTTCTAATTAGGCTTAAGTCGTCGGGAGAGTTGGATCACTACCAACGGAGGACACTACCAACTCACATGGAACACGGAGCAGCACTCTTTGGGTCTCACATGTCGCCCGGTAATTCGAGTGGGCCACGTGTCACACACGGATGGCCAGGACTGCTGGCCTGCTACTGCCAAAAAAAAAGGAAAGAAATCTCGGTTCTAACCCAGGTCAAGTGGGCACAGAGAGAGAGAAGGGAGAGAGGGAGAGGCAGAGTTTAGCCTCAATTATGGGGCCAGGTTTATGTACATCTCCTGGCCATCCCACGTCCTCCGTCGTCCCTCCGCTGATCCCAAAATCCTATCCAGGGGCCACGTGTAAAGCTCGTTTTAATGAGTCAATTTAAAAGTTTTGGTGGGTCCAAAAATAGCCACCGAGTGGGTCTTGCCTTAAATCTAAGGCAGAGCCCCAGGCAAAGGCGAATGTAAACAATAAAATGTGTTTTAAATATTAAAATGAGAAGACTTGGGAGCAGGTTAAAAATATATACAAAATAAATATTAAGAGAGAACTGTGCGAGGAAATCAAAAACAACAACAACAGAAAGGTATCCTTTCTAAGTAGAAAATCAAGTAGAAAATCCCTCAAGAGATCCCCTAAAATTCTCTCCTCAGATACTTACCCATCGGCATAGGTGGCTGTGGATCCTGTCATGGACAAGGCCTTGTATCTCGCCTGCTCGTCGGTTGGCAGCACGATGTCCACCGACCGGGATCGGGTGGCATTTATATTGGGAACGGTAAGGAAGCAGCCATCGGCACTTGGCTGCAGCTCCTCCGCCTTGGGGCCCGAGGAGAGCTTCGAGAAGCACGAGTCCACGGAGGCGGCGCGATCTCGCTTCAAATCCGGCACCATTAGGTAGATGTCCCTTACCACGAATGCATTGTGGTGACTGCTCGATGCTCCTGCTCCTCCAGCAGCCGCTGTCGGAGAGCCACAGGTGGCCATGGTCGAGGCCTCGTCCAGCGAGTCGGCGGTATCCACCGATGACTTGTTGTTGTTGTCCACCTCTTCGTGCGAGACATTCTCCAGGGAGTTGCCCGTGGGCTCCACGAATATGGCCTCCTGTCGCGAGATCGACCGACGTCTGGCCCGGACTGGCAGACCCATGGCCGCACCAGCATCATCCGCATCCGCCGATGCGCAGGGCGAGGAGATTGTCGGAGGAGGTGTTATCATGGTGGGCGGCTGCCTGGCCGCCGCCGCCGATGAGGAGGAGCACGGCGACATGGGCGGCGAGGGGGGCTCAATGGGTAGGATGGGCGGCGACGACGGATAGTCCCCATTGGTGGGGCTGAGCGTGAAGGTGATGCCGCAGGGCGTTGTCGGCTGGGGCGGCAGCAGGGTGTTGCCAAAGTGCGGCGACCCATTGTCCGACCCCTCCAGGCCCTCGTCCTCGGAGGTGCCCGAGGTCATGGCGTTGGTGGTCGTGTGTCCGCCGCTGCTGCCGATGGTGTGGCGGCGCATCTGGCGGGGAATGTGGGTGCGCGACTCCTCGATGCTGCTGCCCAGACTCATGTTGCCAATCCGTATGTCCATCTCAAGTGCAGCATCGTCGTCCGGATCGTGATCGTGCTCGGACTCCACTTCGGTGCGCGGCTCCTCCTCCACCTCCTCGGGTGCCGTCTCAGTGGTCTCGCCCTCGGTGGCCTCTGTGGCGGCACTGCCACACTCGTCGTCATCCTCATCGTCGTCGTCGTCATCATCGTTGTCCTCGTCCTCGCTCGCCTCCGAGCTGGTGTTGCTCAAAGCACTCAGCTCGCGGTGATCGATAAAGTAGCGCTGCTCGGCCGTCATTCGGCGCTCGTACTCCTCCAGGTAGTGACAATGGATGCACGGCGGCGGCGTCTTGGTGGACGAACTGCGGCGAGTCTTCAGGCGACGCGGCACCTCCAGAAAGGTGCCGGAATCGTCGCTGCCCGCGGACACAGCCGCCGAGTCGAAGCTGTGGGATCGTTGCTGGTGTGCCGCCAACGGCACCTGGAGCAGTCCCGCCTCCGAGGATCGCTCGTCCGCCGAGGACGAGGACTGCTGCTTGAGCAGGCTCGAGGAGGCACGCTGCGCCTCCAGTTGCATCTCATCAAAGGAGGCCGAGCGGACCTGCAACAATGCAATGGGTGGAGGGGATTGATTGGTCACAAAAGGTCAGAGATCGGAAGGTGGGGCAGATGCTGAACACAACAAACATGCAAACGATCACTAATAGAATTTATCGATGGTGTAAAATAATCGATTTTAACCATAGTGCAAAGGTATCGAATTTATCGAGAGTACAGAGCTGGGACCCCTCGAACAGAAAGCAAAACGAATAAAATTGATCGAAATTCAGAACTCAAAACAAACATGCAAACAACTAAAGATCGAGACTTTATCGTTATCGATAAAACAAGGGGCAAGGAACAACACAAAAGACTTATATAAATATTATATTGAATAATATACTTAAATTTAAACAAATAGTTAGGAGTAAGTATATAAGTACACCAACACGTTACACTGATGCACTGAACACTCTATCGAAACAAGAACAATCGAAATTGAAACACTGGAATTATCAAAAATGATCGATCCACCTTTTTTACCTGTTTGGGTACCTCCAGACTGTTCTGCATCTTCATCTCGGCACCTGTTGGCGTTCGCGATCGCGTGAATGTCGTGCGCAGACGCTGCATCGTGGCTGCTGTTGTTGCCTGCAGTTGTTGGTTAAAGTTGTTGGTGAACGTTGTTCTGGCCGGGCTGTTGTTGTTCGACTTAGTTGTAGTTGTTGTTGTTGAGCTTGAGCGGGTAGCTGCTGGTGCTGCTGTTGTTGTTGGGACCGTTGTTGAACCTGAGGCCACCACCGGCAACTGATCGCTGGACAGTTTTTGCTGTTCCATTTTGAGTTTCTAATACCAACAATATGGCTGCAATGTTGTTGAATACAGTTATTAAAGCGGTTGGTTTACTGCCTCTTGTGCTTGATGTTGTAGTTGTTGTAGTTGTTGTTCTTGTTGGTATGTCCGGGAGTGTTGTTGATTTTAATATCGTTGTTATTATGGAGTTCTTGATGTTCGGGTTGTTGTTGTCTTCCTCGTTGTAGATTCGATTTGTATTCTTGTTGTTATTGGTGTGTTGAATGCTGCTGTTGGAGTTGTTGTTATCCTTGTTCTTGTTGGAGATATATTGGTTGTAGTGCTGTTTTCTGTTGCTGTAGTAGTTATTGCTGTAGCTGTTGTTGTTGTTGTTGTTGATTCTGGCTAAATGCTGATTGACAATTCTGATGCCCAATTCCATTTCGATGTTGATTTTCTGGCCAAGAGTTCTTGTTCCTGTTTATTTGTTTTTTGGTTTCCAGTTTTTGTGTATTTTTTATCGTTTATTTATTTTTTGCAAGTATTTTTTTTCGGGATTTTTTGTTATTGTTCTTAAATTGTTTTTTTTTTTTCTATTTTCCTGGAGGAGAAAATTGTTAGGGGGGACGACTTTCCGCGAGTGTCGTTGTTGCGTCGATTTCTGGCAAGGTTACTGGGTTGTTGGTCGCCAGCTGCTGTTGTTGTTCTTTGGCTTTGGCTCTCGGCTTTTTGTTTTACTTTTAATTAATCAAAAGTTTCTCACTGTGAATTGCAATTTACAAAGGGCCAAAACCGGAAGAAAGAGAGAGAGAGAGAGAGAGAGAGAGAGAAATGGGAGAATTGATTACGTTAGTTTAATGATTAAAAAGCATTTTCCGCAGTTTTCTCTTCGCGGCATCAAACGAACAAACAATGGCGGAGCAGGCAGCAAAAAAACTGCTCAATTTACACGCCAAACAACATTTTTGCTGACCAATTTCGTGAAAGTCTCAAACGCACACACACACACAGTCCACTCTCACACAAAGGCAAACCGAAGGATATTCGTAAATTGAAAAATCCTTTTATTGCCCACGGCATTTACACGCTAAAAATGTTTGTATGTGAAGGCTTTACTTTTTTTCTTCCTTTTCTGAGCTGCTGGCAGCTCGATGGGGCAAACGGAAATAAGGGAAGGAAGAAAATAAGAACCAAAGAACTATTCAAAGCTTGCTGAAGAGTGTAAATAGTGGAAGTTGGAGAGAATAATTAGCTTCATTTGGTGGGAAATTCAGTTGAAAATATATTCTTTTTCGCATAAATATATATCAAGTGATCAGACAACATATTTTGCATAAGGTTTTGAAAGGGATTTATATGAGAATTTAAAAATTATTAAGAAAGATTTGATAGAAGATAAAACTGCCATAAATACTATATAGCTATCTTGCTGTATGGGATTTTGAGTATAGGTTACAGAAAACTGATATTAGATACATCATGTACTCCAAAGATTAATATTATTTCTGCGAGGGCAAACCCCATTCGTTGCCCTTTCACCTGGTCATGGATATTCTCTCTCCCGCTTGCCATTCTTTGTTGTTTTTATTTACCTCCCCTCTTCTTTTTGTAAAGTTTTTCCACTTTTTGTTGTGTTCCCTCTACTATTCCCTGAAAATCCAGTCCAAAAACACACACACCCAGACCCAGAACCAGACCGAGACCGAAGCCGAGACCCAGTTGAAAGTGCTAAATTGACGAGCGATGCGGTTCGTAACGGGAACAGTTTGATTCAACGGGGTCAGAGGGGGAATCTCCGCCGGGTTTCGTTTAACAGACAATAGGTGGCCGAAGGAAAACAAGAGCAGAAATCCATTATGTGGCATACCTTTGGCGTGGCAAAAGGAGATCGGCGGCGGCGGCGGCATCAACAACACCAAAAATAAAAAAACAAAAGTTGAGAATAAAAAATAAAAAGGGGATGCGGCCGGACAAAGCGCGCTGTTTGTGTGGGTCGCAAATTGAAAGCGTAAAATTAAATGAAAATGATATAGCTTTGAAATTGAATTCCATAGAAATGCCAAAAGTTCCCCTTAACAGGCTGGCGGCGCAAGGTGATGGCCTGGAATGGCGGTGCCCCTCTGCACCCTCTGCACCCCTACTAACGGGCGGGCGAATTTCCCAAGTGCGTAATTATTTCGTAAAGGTTGAGGTTCCGGTTCCGGTTCCAGTTTCAGTTTCGCTTTCCTGACCGAAAACAGCGGGGAAAGGCAATGATTTCATTAAAGCGTGGCATGCAAATGCATAATGCATTGCCAGCTTTTGGGCTGAGTTTGTTTAATGGAGTTTTTCATTTCCCCAAAAATACAAATCCAAAGTGTGGCCTACTTTTTAGCTGAGTTAATTAGGAGAAAAAAAAGTTGATTTGTGTTTACATTTTTCATAAATAAATTAAAGAGAATTAAAAGGTATTAAAATTTAACAGATTTCTAGAAAACTCTGCCTTAATTGCAGATATTATTGAATTAATTCTTTAAAATTAAATTTAATGAACACAACAAATATATTGAAATTTGCATTTATTTATGCACTGAAAAATCACAACAACCTTTGATTTATGCCTTTTCTTGGTGATAAGTAATTAAGTAAACTTCCGCCATTGAAAAATGTCCATAAATCTTAAACATTGTTGGCCGTTTTGGTTAATTAGTGGCAGGCTGACAGATTGCGGCGATAAGCCAGCATTCGCACAAGGACAACATTTTCAATTTTTCTCCTCTTTTGGCCACATTTATTTTCCTTCAACTTTCCGCATCGTTTAAGGGGCCAAATCAAACACACAAACACACGTTATTTATTTGCCGAGGACCCCTTGACTGGGGACTTGACCCCCCTTTCTTTTTGTTGTTTTTTGTTTTTTTGTTTTTGCGCCAGCTACTTCCCTGATGGCCTCGTAATTGTTCAGAGCCCGCGTGCCACTAAGTAAAAAGTTTTGTATAATTTTTCATAAAGCCAGAAACGAGCAAAAAAAAAAAAATAAGAACCGAAATTCCAAATACCCTTGAGTTAAGAATATATCTATCTTCATTAATATTCATTAAATAAACTGTAGAAAAATATCTTGGTATTTTAGAGCTCGTTTATCACATAATTATTTACACCAAAAATTTATAAAATACCCTCTGTGGCAGGGTATATACTGAACACTGAAAGGAAAGTCAGAAAAGTCAGCAACTGGGGAATCGGTGGCGTATGAGGATTGCCCATATTATGTGTCTGTGAGTGCGAACCCTGCCATTCCCTCCCTCATCCCGCTCTCCCCAGGCTCATTCTCATTCCGGGAACTCCACGAATCCCTCATGGCCACCCATGCTTTCCCGTCGTCCCTGCTTTCAGTCTGTGCCCGTTAAAGGTGCCACAAAAATGAAAGCGTTTCACTTACGGGCCATACAAATATTTGAAAAATTAATTTCCCAGCAGCTGAACTGGCAATCTGTCATGAAATTTAGTGGTAAACGATTACTTAAGTGACTTTAACTTTAATGACTAAATTGGAAGTTTTAAATAAAAAAAATCTTAAGAATTCAAAGGATATATATTATATAAACATTATGTTAAATATTAGTTGGAAAGAAAACTATTTAAGCTTTAAAAATGATAAATATATTTGTATTTTTTATTTTATTGAAAAATAAATTGTTTTAGTAGAAACAATTAAATATTTTACTTGACTTTACCCCAATGAAAGGTAAAATAAAACATTTTAATCGACTTTCCCCCAATTTAAAGGTAAATAAAAATATTTAAGTCTCAAAATTGAAATATAGATATCATTTAGGAAGAATATAAATATATTTACGTATATATTTCAAATCTTCCATTAATGAGTTTACCCTTCCAAATAATTTTTTAATTATAATCCCAGTTCCGATTCCCTTCGAATGCATTCCAAAAAACCTTACTTCTGGTTAAACGGATTAAAGTTAATCCCCGGAACTGCCAGTAATGCGAAAGTTGGCCACCTGGCCAACTAGAAATTTTCGTGGAAATACAAAGCTTTTTCGTATTACGTGAAAAATCAATTTACAAACTTTCGGCAAGGATTTAATTGGTCCGAATGGCTTACTTCCGTTTCTTTCTTCACAGACGCTGAAAATTAATCCGCGGCATTTGAATTTTTTGAGGAGGAAAACTCCGGGAAAATTAACTTGGTCAAAGGGGGAGGGGAGGGGAAGCGGCCCTCTGATAAGTTGTCTCAAATAAAAGAAGAAAAATATGTTAATTTCAATTAATTGTTGGCAGTAAGAAAAGTTGTCGGAAAAGGCGCAAAAAGAAAAATTGGGGAAGGCGGAGAAGAGTTAACGCTTGATGGGGTAAGGGTTTAAATTGGGTGGGTTTTTTGGTGGAAATGGGGTGGGCTTATGGGTGGAAATTGGGTGGGTTTTTGGACTGGGTTAGACAGGGCTTTGCCTTCGGTAGGAGCATCATAATTTGCTGCCATTTGTCGCTGCCAGAAAGGGGAGAGAGAGGGAGATTTAGAGGTGGAGAAAGGGAAAAAAGGAGTGTTTTTGTTGCACTTAATGACTGTTGGGGAAATTATTTAACGCGAAACGTTAACGTTTTTTTTTTTGTTTTGTCTTTGGTGGGTTGAGAACTTCATCAAGGGGCAGAAAGTGTTCCGGGAAATTCGGCAGAATATTTAAATAAATTTTGACAGAATAACTTGGCAAACAAAACGAAGAAGTGAATGGAAAAACTTTTTCCTGCCCCACTCCCTAGGCTTCAACTCCTGCTCCTTGCTTAATTTTCTCCTCCATTCTCCATTTTTTTTTTTGAGACTCTGCACGTGTCCTGGAGATCTGATCAGGAGTCTAAGGACGTGCCCGATGATTTGGCATATTTATCAATGGCCAGGGAACCCGAAACGAACTGCCAGCCGGCAAGAGACAGATTGAAATGTGAGAGCAGAGGGTAAGCATCTCCTTTATCTCAGCCGGGGAGCAGTTGCCTCATTTTTGGGGTAAGTTAAGCTCCAATTTTAGGAAATTCAAATAAATTAAATAACAGCTTGAAGCTTATAAAAGAATGATTTAACTTATTTTTATATTATTATTTTATAGTGAGAACTAAAATTTGTTAGACCTCACCAGCTTGCTATTAAAACCTCTGGCTTGGTATTAAAGCCTCTTAATTTAAATATTAAAAAAAACAACCAAACAAATATCCTAAATTATTTAAAAATTTTCCCTACTTTTTGTTCACATTTTCGATGCTTTTCTGGCTGTGCATCTTCTCCTTTGGCGTTTCGGTTAGCTGGCACTTTGAATTCCAATTCGGTTCGACTTGCAAGTGGGTCAGCAGCGGTGACGTCAGCAGGTGGCAGCAAAAAAAAAAAACAAAAAAAAAAACAATAACAAAGGGGGCGAAATCCCATAAAAAGTAGAAAGAAGAAAAAAAACACCAAAAAGGGTTGCCAACTTGAGCGATTGCTTCCACTTGACGAGCTGCTTTTTTTTTTGTTCACTTCTCCTCCACGGCTTTCTATCGTTTTTCTCACTTTTCTCGATTCGCTCGCATTTCCCTGCAATCTCAATCGATGCCAAGTTGGGCTGCAAGTGGAGCAGGTTAAGTGCGAATCCTTGTAGCCATCGATAGTCCCCTACATTTGCCAACACACACATACATGTATGAGAGAGTCTGCGTGCCAGTGCCGGGGGTTTTCCGGGGAAAAACATTGCATTCGGAGAATCGCGCTGAGGTCGCGTGTAGAACGCGTCATGCAATTATAATAATTATTATAAGTGACAGACAAGTAATGAGAAAATGAGACGGGAGAAGCAGGATTGATGGGTGAGAGGTCAGGTAAGAACTAATGAAAATGAGTAGCAATGCACCGATAATTTAAATATATATCCCAAGAATATAACCCAAAGAAATATAGTTCTTATTCTATGATTCACGCTGAAGAGGTATGTATATCGAGCGAAAAAATCAGATTTCACGAACAAAATGTTATCGAAAATATTTTTAAGATTTATATTTCGGAATTGGAAATATCAACAAAAAATCGTAGTTAAGCATAAATAAATATTTATACTCGATATACTCAAATATACATATATATCAGAACAATTCTTTTTTTATTATTTGTTTGTAAATATATATTTTGTTAGATGATATTATATATATTTTTTGTATCGATGTTATTTAAAATATCTTTAAAACTTTTTATATTTGCTTAGCAGCATTTGCCCATCAACAAATACCTAGCAACATTTGTATAGTAACATTTGCCTAACAACATTTTCTTAGCCATATTTACCTAGCAACCTTTTCCTAGTAGCATTTGCTCAGCAACACAAATATTTCGAAACATGTGCCCAACAACATTTGCCAAACAACATTTTCCTAGCCACATTTGCATACCAACATTAGTCTGGCAGCATGTGCTTAGCAACATAATGCCTTGCAACATGTTTCGGTGCATTCTCCGAATTAAAGTTTTTATATTTATAATAATATATAATTTTATTATTCCAATATTAAATACAAAATTATTTATTTCATATTAATAACCCTAATTGTTTCTGGCATACGTTTCTCCTTTTAATTTATGAGTTTCTTCTTTTTTATATTTACATTTAAGTATTAACTCTGAAGTTATTTTAAAACTCCAACTGGCTTTATTTTATTGCAATTCTTTTCTCTTTATTTGCTTTAAAATTTATTTGTTATATTTTCCCTCCGCCCCTTTTTTTTCTTGATTTTTCCAAGTAAATACGTGTTTCTCCTAAAAATAAATTCGCGTGGCCTTTCGGCACCCCACTGACCTGACACTTTTGACACTCCAATGAAATGGTGTTTGGATTCTGCTGTGTGTGTGTGTGGGACAGGATACCAAGCCGCCACCCAGGCAACGCCCCCCATTACCGAGTGACCTTGGGAATAGTCCGCCTGCCCCTGACAGCCTCTCGAATCGAATCGAATCGAGCAGAATCGAACCGAATCGAACAGAATCGAATGGACTGGAATGGCATTAGCCAGAGCAACCGGAATCAAGGGGCAGTATTTGATATCCACTTGCAATTATGTCAGCGCACACACAGTGACAGGCCAGAGCCGGGCATAATGGGATAATGCGTTAATGCCGCTGCTCTCCAGATCGCACCGAGGTGCTAAGGCAGCCTCAAAAGCCACTCAGAGGCCGCAAAAGTCAATATACGGCGACCGGGAAATTAGGGCATTTAACATGCCACCGATAAAAAATACAAAACCGAAATGCTTGATGCACAAAGAGAGCAAACAAGGCCAAAGTACGCTAAATGCTTGGCTCAATAGTTGAGTGAGTGGGGTAATGGCGAAGCTATTGATACCCTGCAGTAGATAATGTAGGGAGCAAAATGTAAGAGAAATTTTGTGGAATTGAAGCTGGAAAAACCGAAATAATTATGCTACCTCTTAGAGTTGTTTGAAGAACTATGGTTATAGGGCTTTTGTGTTTTTAAAGTTTTTAAAATCAGAACAGCTACTACCCTGACTTATTCCAACTCATTTTGAAAGTTTTTCACGTTACTTATTAAGCCAACAAAAATTATTTAGAATTTCTAAACCAAAAACAACTTAAAGAACTTAAATTAAAACCCAAAAACAAGTCAATGAACCAGAATTAAAAAACAAAAAAATTAACCCAAATAACCTGAATTAAAAATAAAAAATAAACCCAAAAAAAACGAGTTTAAGCCCAGAGAATTGCCTAGTTTGAACTGATTCTGAAGCCTTCCTCCTCTCCAACAAAATATGAATGACTTTCCTTTGAGTGCACATTGGGAAAAGTGGCCGATTTTTTTGCATAAATTCAATTTTTTTATAATTTTAAACCACAAAATTGAAAGTGTT
>JAEIHY010019888.1:0-52169 GCA_018904565.1 Drosophila tsacasi
TTCTCAGCGGCAGAGGAGATTGAGAAGGCCGGAGGAAAGGCGTTTCCCTGTGTAGTGGACGTCCGGGATGAGAATCAAGTACGCAGTGCCGTTGAGGCTGCAGTGGCCAAGTTCGGCGGCATCGACATTGTAGTGAACAATGCCAGTGCCATCTCCCTGACCAACACACCTGACACGGATATGAAGCGCTACGATCTGATGCACAACATCAACACCCGCGGCACTTTCCTGGTGTCCAAAGTCTGTCTGCCATACCTGCAGAAGAGTAACCACGCCCACATCCTTAACATCTCGCCGCCGTTGAACATGCTGCCCAAGTGGTTTGGTCCCAATGTCGCCTACACCATGGCCAAATACGGCATGTCCATGTGCGTGCTGGGCATGGCTGAGGAGTTCCGAGACCAGGGAATCGCCGTCAACGCCCTCTGGCCGCGCACCGCAATCCTCACGGCTGCCATCGAGATGCTCACCGGCTCCGAATCGGCCAAATGGTCTCGCAAACCTGAGATCATGGCGGATGCTGCTTACGCCATTCTGAGCAGGGAGCCCAAGGCGGCCACAGGTCAATTCTTTGTGGACGACGAGGTGCTGGAATCCGTGGGAATCACAGACCTCACTGACTACGCCTGTGTCCGGGAAAATGCCGATGCACTGATGGTTGATTTCTTCGTTGAGGCGAAGGGAGCTCCTGCCGGAGGTGCAGCTTCTGCTGGTGCTGCTGCTGCCGCTCCCGCTACAGGCGACGGAAAGATACCCCAGTTGTTCCAGAAAATCGAATCTCTGCTCTCGCCTGAGATCGTATCCAAGACGCAGGCAGTCTTCCAATTCAACATTAGCGGCGCCGAGCAAGGAACCTGGTTCCTGGACCTCAAGAATGGTTCTGGCTCGTGCGGCTCCGGCACTCCGCCCGCGGCCCCCGACGCCACGCTGTCCATGAACTCAAACAACTTCTTTGACATGTTTTCGGGAAAGCTGAAGGCAGCTCCCGCCTACATGTCTGGAAAACTGAAAATTAGTGGGGATTTCCAGAAGGCCCTCAAGCTGGAAAAACTGATGAAGGCACTGAAGTCTAAGCTTTAGGTTATTCCCTTGCAAAGTCCCAGTTTTATTTTATATACGCAGAGTTCAGCAGGAATCCATAGTGTTCGGAACAAGTTTTATAGTATGTTCCAGGGTTCCATATTGCGAAATCCTTAGAAGCGTAAAGTTGGAATTTTGAACTGAAGAATTCGAAATGTTCTGATATTTATGTTAATAGTGGAATTAGAATAAAGATTTTTCCCAGACATTTTAAACGATTGTTATTTACTTTTTGAAGGTTGTACTTTCTAACCCACAAAAAATATGAGAAATCGAAAGTAATCTTCACATTCCTAGCAAATCGAACCTGGAAAAAGAACGATATGGGATTTCAAAAGCGTTCTATGCATTAACATAACTTGAGGAATACTACAATCTTTATATATTTTGTCCTACGACTTGCGACATCGCGGATTCAAATTTAATTAAAAAAGGGGAATGAACATAAAATGTTAACTTATTATTATTAATATATTGTTTTTATGTTGTAAGCTTTATGTAATTGTGAAGGACTACAGCTAAAGGTATATTTCCCGCTTGGAAATACGCGATCTTATACTAATTGCCTTTAGTACTGCTTAGGTTTTCTTCCACGAGTAATACATTTCCATGGGCTTGTTCACCTACGAATAAGAATGGGCTGAAAACGGAAAACATTATGGCCTGAGGGACGACTCACCTTCCAGAATTTATCGTTGACTTGGTGCAGCGTCTGGTTGCCATTGAGGATGACCAGCTGCTGGGGCTGGGGAGCGACGTAGATGCAGAAGTTGAGCAGACGACAGGCTTCCGGCAGATCGGCGCCCAGGTCGAGGGTCAGGCGCATGGCCAGATACTTGCTGAGATGGTCGACGGTGGCGTTGGCCGTGGTCTTGATGTAGCGCACGCAGTTCTCCTTGAGCGCCCGTATCAGTTGGTTATCGGCAGACATCTCCGTGGGATGCGGCTTGAAAACCAGCTCGATTTCGTCATTGATGCCTAGCTCCCCATTGCCCTCGCCCTCGGTGTCTATATTGGAGTCGCCCTCCGTGCGGCAGTCCATCTGCGAGTCCGATTCCGACTCCTCGGACCGCTCCGAGGTCAGCACCGACATGGCGCGCTTCGGCTTGGAGCTGCTCGAATTGGAGGGCACCGGAGACGGTGTGCTCCGCATCGAGGGCGGGTTGGAGGCATCGTCCACCTGCATTCGCGTGGCGGAGGTACTGGCTCCTGAGGTGGCCGACGAAGAGGGCGGCGCATTCGAGGCGCTTGTGTTCGCCGACGCCGCCGAGGTGCCAGAGTGTCCCGGATCCCGGTTGTCGCGGTCGATGCTGTTGGTGTTGCTGTTGCTGTCGTTGGAGGCTGTATCGTGAACATGTAATTGATTAGAGGCATTGCGACCAACAGCGGACCCACCACCACCACCACCACCACCAGCGCCGCCAGCAGCAGTACCTGCTCCGGCAGCTGTTCCCCCACCAGCAGCTGCACCAGTAGCTCCAGCATTACCATTACCATTGCCGCCGCCTCCGCCGCCGCCCTTGGTGCGGAATCTCTGGGGTCTGTTCTGGGACTGCAGCTTGATGCCCTCGTTGATGGAATTGACCAGCGCTTGCTGCGACTGCGTCTGGTTGAACTTGGCCATCACCTTCTCCTGGATGGCCTCGTACTCCTCGCGACTGGGGTAGATCTTCGAAATGAGCAGGTCGAAATTTGGGTCAGCGCGCAGCGAGCGCTTGGACACCAGCTTCTTGCGGCACGTGGGACACTCCTTGTTGCCCGACCGCAGCGCGGTCACAATACAGTCCGAGCAGAAGCGATGCAGGCACTCCTTTGTGGTCATCGTCTTCTTCAGCATGTCCAGACAAATGGGACACATCAATTCGCTGTGGAGGCTCCGCGGTGAAACCGCGATCTCGGTGCTGTCCGTGATTATCTCCTGCGGCTTGCGCTGCAGCTCGTACAGCGACAGCTCCCAAGTCTTGTTCGGCGCCGGGTCCAGCGACGTCATTTTGAGACCAATTCTGAGGCTTTTCAATACAGTATTTAGAGTTATCTCGAAAGTTTTCCGAAATTTTCACGAATTCTTTCAGATTTCTCGTTCGCAGTGGGGTTGTTGATATCGATATATCGATATTTTCGCGATTAATTGGTTGTCTCTGTCCGCGTTTGTGGTGAATAGCTCAGCACCCGACCGCGTTTCGGGGTGAATAGCTCACGACCATGTCCGCGTTTCGTGGTGAATAGCCAACGACCCGACCGCGTTTCGTGGTGAATAGCCCACGACCCGACAGCGTTTCGTGGTGAATAGCCTACGACCCGACCGCGTTTGTGGTGAATAGCCTACGACCCGACCGCGTTTCGTGATGAATAGCTCACGACCCGACCGTGTATTTGTAGCATCGATTATCGATTATTCCTTCACTATCGATGATTTTAGACTATCACGATGGTCAGGAAGGTCGGTAATGAGCCGACAGGTGGCGTGATTTCAGTACCAATGGTAGCATTGACACGAACCAATTGAACAAACATTTCAAATATTTTATGTTTTTAAAGAGCAGAATTGTAAAAAGAGCACATTAATAAAAACAATCAAATGAAACCATTTTGAATTAAAACTTAATGGTCTGATTGATTTCCAGTTCGTTCAAATGATCAAATTTTAAACTGTAAAGATTAGGGCTTCCTTTCTTGTTTATTTCAAATTTCTGATGTTAATTTAGTTTGTTTTCACAAAAGAAATATGTATGTATCCAAGTATGCATGGAAATATTATAGTTTTTCGATCTTATTATTATTATTTAGTGAAACCGTAGTTCCCAAAATATTGTAAATATCGTATTGTATTTTTGTAGCTTAGACATGTACGATCTAAGCTTTTTTTACCCATAACGGCAAACTATTAAAAATAATTGCAATTTTTTATAATTTTAAAAACATGGCACGTTCTCTTATTAAAATCTAATATTGTGGAATCACATGGAAAATTAGGATAAGCTGAGTAAATAGGCGAATGTAATCAATTTTTATGTTAGGTAGCTAGGGGGCTAAAATCCAACACAAACCCAGTGGACCCCAGTGCTGGCCACCGATCTGGCAGATCCTTTTCGGTTGACACTCCGTCAACACCTCAATTTCAACGAGTTTCTCGCTGCTGTCAATCAAGGTGGCTGGAAAGCATTTACCGGATCCCGCCAAATATGGCTTAAATGCAGAACCGCCGTTACCTAAATTGAGCCTCAAAGAAATTCTGCAGTTGGTGACGCCGTGTGGGGCCGGCAGCGCGCGGTGGAAGTGGCAGTGGGAATGGGAATGTGAATGCTGCCCGACTCTTAATTGAATTACAGGCTCGCCGCCACATGGGACACTTAACATCCGACTGGGGGCTCCTCCAGTCTGCATGCGATGACAATGACCCTTAAGCATTCCATTAGTTTCGGATAGGAAGGAGCGGAGCATATCGGATCGGATCGCGTGCTCCGAGTTTCCCAAGCCAAAGGTTTTCCCCGACGCGACGTCCCACTCACTCACCTGTCACATTTACTGCGCATTGCACATGCGCGGCGGGAGTGACGTGGCATAAACCTTAGGCAAATGTGCCGCCGCCGCCGTCACCGCCATTGGAACAAGCGGTGAAATTGCTGGACATGCCTGGCATGGCCAACACAAACTGCTAGGAAAACAGAGGGGCGCAAAAAAAAAAATACATTTGTCATATCCCACGGAGCCAAGGCGCGCAGGCGTTGCCACTTTCGAATTCCTCTTCTCATTAGATCGCCCAGCTAATTATCGTGGTCGGGAGGCGTGCTCGATTTTCGCTCGCTCCGAATTGCTGCCTCATGGCGGCCGTAATTGCAGCATCTATGCGATCCCGGCAATTTTCAACTTATCGAGGTTATCCACCGCACCTGACTGGCAGCCACCAGCAGCCACTTGAACCTCTGCTCCCACACGACGACGCCGACAGATCGCGGCTGTCCTCGATTCTTTGAGGCAACCACAGCCTCGGTACGCGCAGGTTCACGACCCACATGGACGTCGGTAACTTTCTTGAATGATCCCAGAGTTTTCCATCGGCCAACGTTTATTGACATTAATCATTTGCGGCCGCTTGCGGAAATTTGCAAGTACCAGCCCAGGTACTTCTGGGAAATGATTGCCTCTCAGCACACTTTTTTTATGGCAGCTTTATGAACGGTGGTTTACGGCCAAGGTGCCAGAGGATGCTAGTACGCGACTGACTGCCGAACAAGAACCAAAGTTTCTCTATGTTATTTCAAATTCTTTCTTCTGCAGTTCGATTTTCTTATCCTCTTTTTTTTTTGAATTTTCCCTTGTGACAGCACTGAATCAT
Source organism: Drosophila tsacasi (assembly GCA_018904565.1). NCBI lineage: Eukaryota > Metazoa > Arthropoda > Insecta > Diptera > Drosophilidae > Drosophila > Drosophila tsacasi. Next base: position 5,417 of record JAEIHY010019888.1, read on the forward strand.
TCGGCGCTAGACCGGAAGGAAGCCAACGCCATTTTCCTGTTGCTTTTGTTGTCCTCCCCTGTCTGCGCCATTTTGTTGTAGTTTTTGTACGCGCTCATGTCTGCGAATTTGTAGCCATTGTTCGCAGTTAAAGTGAAAGTTTTGCTCCGCTTTAGAACGAGCGAGCCATGGCATCTAGAAATTGCGAATACCTAATTGGGCATAACGAGCTGAACTCCGAGGTGGGCGTTGACTTTGATGTGTGTTCTACACGGAAGCAAAAGTATCTTAAAGTTTAATAGGAGATAATTCTATACTAATGGGGCTTTTGTGGAAAATTGTGATTACAATAATGATTAACAGCTTTCAATTAAGTTATTAGGTGCAAGAGTTTCATAATTAATTAGGTAATTGTAATTATTTATTCTATAGGAGGTGTTTGACCATTGAGTTCAGAATATTGCCATTTAACTTATATGTTCCATATGTAAAGTTACTTCTAAAACTTGTAAAGTTTTCGGCAAGTGTATCAGTTAAAGTGAGCTGGCCCAAAATTGCTGTATGAGTAAACCGCAACATGCCACTTAGCCCCGAAGTAGAAATCAATGATGGCTATGACTATATGGGCTTGGGAATGGGAGTTTCGAATTCCAGGCCAGGGGCAGACAGTTAGAATGTCACCCACACTCAGGCACACGCACACACACACTCCTCACCTGGTATTGCAATCTGTTAACTTGTCCAACAAAGACTGCCACTGCCACTTCCAATGCCAATGCCACTCATAGCCAACAATTGACAATAACAAGCGGGCGGCGTCCGCCCAATTTTCAACCCAAACCGTTGGCTCGCCTCACTCTTTGTACCCACCTGAGCACCACTTGGTTGCAGCAGCACCAGCAGCAGCATCGGGGGCAGGAGCAACATCATCGATAACAACCACGGCAAAAGCAGCCACACAATTGGAGTTCTTCAATTGCCCACTGTCCAAATATTGCCAGATCCCAGGAACGCTGCGCATTGTTTGCTCGTTATTATGGCCGTGGCTCCTGATGGGAACTTGACCTGGGATTCGGGCTGGGACCAGGTTCTTTTGTCTCTCTGGCCGCACATACCATAAATAAATCTCAATTAAAATGCAACCCCTTTTCGAGGGGGCGTTTCCCATGGCCAGGATGGTAATCAATCAGCGGACAAGGCTACTCCCTGGCTTATCCCGGCTTTCTGCCCCCCCTCTCCAGTGTGCCTGTCCAGCGTCCTGTGTCCACTGTCACAGATGTCTCCGCATTCACACCCCGACACGGCTCGGCTCGGCTTTTCGGCTGCCACTCTTTATTCTTTTCTATGCCACGCCATGCGGCACTTGCATGTTTATTATTTGGCTTGGCTCTTAGAAGCCGGTCCCGATCTGGAGACTGGACACAGTCAAACCCGGTGTGGAGAGGGAGAGAGGTGGCACGGAGCTGGGGCAGTGCCGGGGCACAGAGCTGGCCAAGTCGCGACGACGTCACAGTCGTTAAGCGTGACTTTTGTTATTGTTGTTTGTTGCTTTTTGCATACCGTCGGAGCAGGGTGGTGGTGGTCACAGTTGGGCCAGGGAAGGGCAGCGGCATGGGAATGGGAACGTAAACAAAAAGCCGAACTCTAAACTCGAAGTCGAAGCCACGAACAACCAAAGGCGGAGAAGAAAGAAGACAGAGCTATGTGCACATATCGCGCAACAAATACCTTATAACTTTGAAATCCTTATTTATGAATAATATGAAAAAAACATTAAAGGATCAATTTAATTAAGTGAATTTAAATTAATGTTCATCATTTTTTATCTATAATATTTCAATGACTTCCAATATTATATAATATATAATAATCTTATGAGAACTCCATTAAATAATTACTTCCATGCCAGTAAATATTTTCTTCAAAAGTTTTAAAATAACATAAACATAAGAGGATTTCCCTTATCCTTATAACTATACAGTTAGTACAAGGTTATTCATAGAACTTTCCCTAATGTATATCAAATGTGGCTAAATTCCCAGAACCAGGGAAAGTATAATCACAGAGTTAGTCATGGCCGAGTGCAGCAACGACGACCGGCCCGTTCATTCAGTCTTTGGCGAGATTTTATCGAGTGCGGACGTGTCTGCGGCTGACTGGCGAACTTGAATCCGATTCCGAGCACCAAGCCCCGAATTCCGAGACCAAATTCGCTGGCTACTCACGCGAATCTCTAGATGCATTTGGTATCCACCGTTTGGCGCCACAACGGAAAGACTTTCGAGACTCTGATTCGACTCACTTGTATTTCGCTTAAATCGCTCGCCACATGCTAAAAGTGACAACTACAAAACATAAAATATGAGTGCCACCTGGATGGGAGCCCGGACCATGGCTTGGCTGCTTGGGTAAGTTGCAAAGATGCGGAGACCGAGGGTCCCCCTAGGGTCGCTTTAGGGTCCAGCGACTGCGCTCCTTATCCGTCTGCGTGGCCATCTCTATGCTCAACTTCGCCATCCCCGACTTCTTGTCCTCCTCCTTCCCCTCGGTCTGCGTGCTCTGGTTGCTGTGGAAGAAGAGGAAGGGAGAAGACAAAGGTAAGGCGTTGAATAGAGGCCGGGATCCCTGAGTCACCTACTCGATGGGCAAACGGATTCGGTTACGGTGAATGTGCAGGCTGCAGTGCATGCACTTCATGGTGCAGTTCGAAGAGTGGCCAGCGGAGAGCTTTTTGGCTTTGATGAGCCTACGAGAGGTAGAAGAGCGGGCTTAGTGGGGTAATAAATTAGCCAGGACACATTTTATTGTGCCCTTGCATAGTTGGCCTAGTTGAGTTCAGGGAGAAGTCAATCAGCGAATATTCGAAATATTTTTACTTAGTTGGGGAATGAAAATTTAAGACCTAATTTGAATCTCATATCCTACTTAGTAAGGGGTAATATTGGATGGATAGCCTCTAAAACTGGCAATAAGCTTGGGGTTAAGATATATATTATATAATCCTTACCAAGCTTCGGAAGTCATCGTTGATAGAAGACCTTTAATTCCAGCCATGGTTAGGAATTTCTCTGAAGAAAATTTGTCACCGATCTGGCCGATGGGCAGAGGTGTTAGCGGCTCTAAGGCTCCCTCCCTGGGCAGATCCTGCTCCTGCGGCATCTGCTTTACTTCAAGCCTCCTGATATCAAGCACCTGGCTGACGGCGCAAATCACTTCGCTGCTGATGAGATTGCTCATATTCTTAATGGACTCGAGCATCAGTGCCTGCAGGTAGGGCCCGATCAGCTCCTCCTCGACCTCGTCGGTCGCAGTAGCCTGGTCATTGCCATTCATAATGCTCTGGACACCCACACTTGTGCAGACGATTTCGGTCTGCGAGCCCAGGCTAGCGTTTTGTATCCTGGTCTGGGTGGACCAGCTTTTAAGGGAAATCTCCGCCTGGGTGGTGCGACTTTGCAAGACCTGCTCCTCCGTCTGGCTGCCGGAAGACTGAATTTCGCTGCTTGTGGTTTGCGCATCCTTCGAAAAGGTAGGGAAAAGGTCCGAGGTATCTATCTGGATGCTGTTACACACTCGACGTGCCGTTTGACTGGCGGTGGTCACCAAAACCACCTTCTCGGTGCTCACGGCTGCGCGGTTTTGAGCCAGAGAGGTCCGATTACTGGATTCCACGAAAGCTTTCCCAGACTCCAGCTTCCGCTGCTGACGACGCTGATGCTTCTTCGGTCGGCAGGCCGGGATAGAGCCAGCTCGGACCTTTTTCATTTGGTGGATGATCAGATCACCCTTCCGCAGTTCGTAGCGAATCATAAAACTTGGATTGAGAGTAGTCACTGGGCTGATGGGAAGAGCGTATAGCGAACCCTGACCCCGCACTTACCTGGCTTTCCCCATCTGAAATCGCTTGTTCATGCGGATCACGCTGTCCGGAGGGGCGGACGTGGAGATCAGCAGCAGGGCCTTCAGATCAATGCGCATGATGGTGTATATAGTTTTCCTATGTCTTCGTTCTTCTAGTTTATTTCTGTTCACAATTCGTATACAACGAACAATTTTGAAAAAGAACGTACATATGTATGTATCCGTAGGACTACTTTCTCAGAGTGTGACTTACTAACTGACAGGTTCCCAAGGCCCACTACCTACCTACTTCCTTCATTTGCCAAATTTTCACACGAAACCCTTTATAAAATTTGTCTTATGTTAAATCCAAGCAACACGCAACCCCGTATCCCTGCGATGTTGTTGCCTGTTGCTGTGTATGAGTTTGGTGTATAGCTGCGGGCTCCTTTGTGCTGGCAATTCATTAATAATTCAAAAATGCCGCATGTGTTCAGGACCAGGACGAAGACAACAACACAGGCGGCAGTGACGGCGGCGGCTACAGAACAAAAAAAAAACGAATTCACTTATTCCGCAATTTATCAATACAAAGTTAACATGAAAATGGCCACAAAAACCACAGCGCAGACACAGAGGGCACCAAGCAGGAGTAGGAGCGGCAGCAGCAGGAGCAGGACAGGCCCAGCCCGGGGTGTTTGTTTGACTGGAATGAGGGGGGATGGGGTACCCGCACTCCAGACGATGGCTGCAGCATGTGGTGGCCACTGCTAAGTACGTGTTGATTTGGGCGCTTTCGATTGGGCTGAGGCTCTCATGGATTTGCAATCCAGCGAATCGATTGGCCCCATACCATCCATCAGCTCCCGATGGAGCTGGCCTCTAATCCCGCCCGGAGGCACAGTTTCCTTGCTGTCTTGCACTCGCAATTTATGCAGCTTCTTGGCTGGCTTCTAAGGCCTGGCTATGTGCAGTTTCTTGCATGCATTATCTCCGTGGAGCTCCGTGGGGCCTAAAACTTGACTCGGGATGCCGGGCACGTCGCTTGGCCTTCGGTTACATTCATTGCATAAAACCCAGCCAATTTCCATTATAATTTGTAACGATCGGAGACCGCCAAGGGGCCGGAGTCGAACGCGTACTCGTATGCTTAGTCGGTCAATAGCTTTTTGGCTTGACAAAGTCGCCGATAGGGACCTGCTGAAAGTCCACGAATATAATCACATAATGTGGCATTTAAAGCCGTCTTTGTGGGTATCGGTATCGCTATCGCTATGGGTGATGGAATTGCATCCTTAGCTGCTTCTAATGGGAGCCCATGCCTCGCAGAGTTCCCACCTCCGGAGCCTCTCTTTTCACGGAGAGTACACTGGTGTAATTGTACGTGCCTATTTGCATTTTTATCTGCTTCGTTTTCCGCTTTCTTCCTTATTATTACTTGACACTCCAGCGCGGAAGAAGAACAGCAACATGGGCAACAACAGCAAATAGTGGTTTTCAGTTTCAGGCGGGGAAGGGGGCGATACATCTATTTAAAGTTGAGCCCTAGAGTTGGTTACCCCCTCGACCCAGCGAACAAAAGCTGACTCGAAATTAAGACCTTAGCCGGCCGGCTCACCTGTCAAAGTGAGTGCCGCCGCCAGAACGACCCTGAACCCTGGCCGAAGGGTCCAATCAAACCGCAGGCCTGCTGGCTAATCCCTTACAGAATTTCGCACATAAAACGAGCTATGCCAACGCATAAAACGATTGCAATAAAAGCTGTTTCACTCCACTCTATTCTCGCAGGTTCTGTTGCCTCCTGTGCCTGGCTGCAATGGCTTCAGGAGCGGGATCAGGAGCGGGATCGGCGACGGGAGCGTCGCCAGCACTGGTCAAGGATGTGGCACATGTGCACAAGATCAAGAGGCAGGAGAGGCGCCACGGAACGAGTCCTCTGACGGCCATCAAGAAGCCCAAGCAGCTGGTCAGAAGTGCTCACGGCCTGAACAAGAAGCTGCTCAGGTGAGTAACCACACAGGGAGAAAAGACACCCCAATTGGAAGCTTTAACCTGCGATTTAAATCCCACTATAAACACTATAATTATAATTTAACCATTCGATGAGGGCAGAAAGAACCACTTCTTAGAACATTAAAGTAACAAGGTAATAAAGCAAATGCAAGCCTCATCAAGCCATCATTTTAAGTACCAACTCTTGATATTATAGCTTTATTTTTCCCACTGCAAAGGGGAGGGAAGCCAGCCAGTGCACGCCTCTTATTTCGGGCTTAATTAAAGCAGCATGTCCAGTGCGGCTCATCCCCCTTGCCAGCCATAAATTATATAATGAAATATTCATGGAAAACGCTTACCACGTTGCCCAGACAGTCCACTCGGCACCTACTCCCCCCTCCCTGCTCCGACTAACCTCTATTACACGCTGGCCTTACACCCAACCAATCCGAACCTCTTGGTCGTTGCAGCCAGATGGGCTTCATGAAGGTGAAGGCGCCCAACAGCCACAACAGGAAGCGCCTGGCGGTTGAGTCACGCCGCCACGCCTCGCGCGATGATTCACACATGTTCATCATCAAATTGCCGCCAAATATGCACTACTATGCAGGACCCGCTGCGAAGAATGCGCTGACGGATCACCCGGCCAGCGACAAGTCGGATGCTGGTGGCAACGCACCCAACAAGATGGCAGCAGCAGCAGCCGCAACATCGGGCACACGAACAACATCAACATCGGTCGCTGAGGCGTCGGCGTTGAAAGCTAACGGGAAAAAGGTAAACGGGATTCCATTAGGTTACACCATAGACACACACATACACACCCGATGCCTCCCCTTGGCCAGAACTGGCTCTGCTCTCGGCTCGGCTCAGCTCCAGGCTACCAGCGCTCCAGCCAGGTTCGGACCCAGGCGAGACCGCGATAAACATCGCCGCGCATGCGCATAAAACAAATTGCAAAACGGAGAACAGACAACAGAGCCGAGGAGCTGAAGTGGATTACCCATTTGGGCCGATGGCAAAGGCAGACATGGGAGAAGACCAAGACCAAGACCAAGTCCAAGACCACGACCACGACTAAGACCGTTGTCTGAGCCAGAGCTCTTCGACATGCGACTGGGCCCGCAGTTGCAGCTATTTTTATGCGTGTGCGTGTACCCCAATGCCCAAAATGGGTATCTTGGGCATGGCCCGCTGTCCTATAAATAACCGACAGATAGGGTCAGCTCGGCACGGGGTATCGGTTAGTCCATAGAGCTCCCATTCCATGTCAACTGCAGCATTCCAGGCCGCAAATACATGGCCTTTGTTGCTGCTGCAGAATTAATGCGGCAAGTGTCAATGTCAGGGAATGTCGGACAGGCCGCCAGGAGACAGAGACAGTAACAGTGGCACTGGCACGAAAATTATTACGCTCTCACGACTCCTGGTGGAGTGATGCCGCCTGAACCAGAAATTAATATGCAGGCCATTAACCAAGTCCGAGCCTCAATTAAAAATGCAATTTGTTTGAGCCACTCCGCCGGCTAGTGTGCCTGATTTAGACGCCAGAGCACGGCTGATTTATGGGACGCCAGTCCAGAGCCACTGCCAGTGCCAGTGCCAGTACCAGTGTCCAGTTCCCCGTCCAAGAGCCATTCCCCGGGTAATGTTGTCTAATCAGCGCGCTTTCAATTGCAGGTATCGTTTCCCTTCAGCTCCAACGGGCGACCGGGCCGCATCTACCACTGGAACCTGCCGGTCCTGAAGCAGGCGCTGGCCAAGAAGCCCCACTTTGCCCACGTCTCCGCAGCGGATCGCAACAGGCTGCTGGACATCGAGAGCGTGCCCACCTGGCGCCAGCCTTGGGAGAACGAGACCGCTGAGAAGGGCTTCAGTGCGGGCAGCGGCAAGTCCAAGTACCGCAAGTCTCTGAAGCCCACGTCGCCCACATACTACGCTCCCTCGCAGGCGGTCAGTAAGCAGAGCTTCCACAAGTACTTTGCGGGGAACGGCAAGCCCAAGGGCTTCTACGTAATCAAGGAGCACCAGAGCAAGCCGCAGTTCTACCAGAACATCATCTCGTAATCCGGTTAGTGCATCCGGGACGGGCCATTCGAAATACCTTCAAAAGACTGCGCGGTGCAGGGTGTTCTATTTCTACAACTCTTTCAGGGGACACCGATCCCGACTTCCGTCCAGCTTCGGCTCGGAACACTTTCCGAGCTATAACCGACCACTTTCAAGGACTGTGAAACAGTTTTGGGGTCAAGTCTATTTTTATAAAACGGCAATGAATACAATAACAGAGTTGGGCTGGTTCAAAGGGGATGATCATATCATCATATCATCATATATCAAATTAAAGTTTTAACTTAATTTCCTGAGATAAAAATTACAATATCTAAAATCAATCTTTAAAAAAATATCAAACAGAAGGAGTATTGGTTGTAATATTATTTAACAATAACAATGTTTTAAGAGACTGCATACATATCTTGTGAAACTGTAACCATGAAGGTTTTTCCTCCGGAAAACCAGCCCAAACTGCATTTTAGCTAAGCATCTACGGCAAGGCAATAAATAATGGCAAATATCAAGCTAGGTTTAAGTGCATGAACGATTTTGTTTTGATAAATAAATATTGACTGATTTTTAAATGCAATACGCCTCAGACAAGGGCAGAACAGAATGCCGCGAGTTTATTGACTTGAACAGAGGTAAATCGCTATCAAACGGATGGTGCGGCGCTGGAGCAAGGTGAGTGGCTGGCCATTTTTGGCTGCTGTCACGACAGAGACACAGGCTCATGCAGCGGAACAACAGTCTGGGAAAGCCGGCTAATTACATAAGAAGCTTTAAGGCGTGTTCTGCGACTGAGCCCTATGGGAAGAATTCTGTGGCAGCAGCGGAAGCGGGGCGAGCGTGCGCATGCGCAGTTTCTCATTCAGCAGATAAAGCGGCAGACATTTATGCGGATACAGATACAGATACATATTTATAAGCCAGCGCCAAGTCGCAATAAGTAACTGCGATAATGATAATAACGACGACAAAAAGTCGGGTAGACAGACGGCACACCTCCAAACGGCCGCATAAATAATGTTGTTCTTCCCTTGCCATTTTCTGAACTTTTTTGTTTTTGGCGACTTCGGGGGCATAATTGTTTTTGCGGCTTATGCCTTCCTGCTTTATCTCGGGCTCTGCTGACTCACGTGCGTTGAACTTTTCACCCGTATCCGTGGTCGGCTGAGTCTGTGGCATATTGAGTGCGCGGCTTAAGTAGATTTAATGACTTGTAGTTTCGCAGACAGTGGACCAGCGAATGAGACATAAATCACTTTTATGACAAATGCCATCAACTGGGACTGCGTCTGAGATGCAGGATGAAGGATGGGGGACGGAGGACGGAGGATGGGCATGGGTGGCGTGGCTCATTGATTTTTTATGGCCATCATCAGGTGAAATGGCTGCACGAAGCTGCTATGCAGATAACCGTTCTGGCAATCAAATGTCGGATAACTAGTGCCACAGTCACAGAGCTAGCACAGTCCCAGTCGTATCCAGACCCAGAAGTTGCTACTTGTTAACGCCATTTCCGCTTGTCATATCAAAATAATTATCTAAAAGTGTTGCCCAGTCCTAAGAGCCCAACCGTACCGAACCGATCTCGAAACAAGACCACGGTATGCGACGACTCTCCCGTTTGCGTGAGGGGCGTTCGGCGGTCTGGCTGCAACACCACGGGACAACTTGATTTGCAAAACGAGTTCCTCACGCAATCTTGATTGCAATTATGTAATTCCGAAATTCTTACTAATTAAACTAACATTTTGCCTAATCGTATTTGCATTGCGCTCCAGAAACAAGCGGCTGGAATTGCCTTTGGTTCTCCTTCAGTTGTGCAGAGCAAGAAATTGGTAAGTTCCGATTGATTAGAAGGTAATGTATTCTAGTATTGGATTTAATAGTACTGATTGGCAACCTTATATCAAGCCAAAATGTATTTAAGAGCTAAGGCATATAGCATCCCATAAAATATTCTTGACCAGCATTACCCATCGAGTCGATTTCGCCATGTCTACCTGTCCCACCGTCCTTTTCTCTCGTAAAAGACAACAACTGTCCTAATTGAAAATAGAAATTGATCGGAACATTTTGAATCATGCATGCATGCTTACATTAATTTGTAATTAAAACAAATTAAAAGTAAAACGCTCGTTTACAGGTATACGATTCTTGGACTCCTCCCAAGACTTACATTTCAATTTGGCGCCTTTGGTGGATCTCGATAACAGTCTCGATAATGGTTAATAACGCTCTTATTTATTACGTGGTTTTCTTACGTCTTGTTTACATTAGTGTGACCAGCTACCGTATATGGGAAAATCCGCTCATATTTTCGGCGAAGCACCGTATCTAGACAGACGAAAACTGTTTCAAAGCAGTGAGAGAGAGCGAGAGGCAAATAGTTTTGAACAGGTCTGTTTCGAATGCAGTATCCAGTTCAGATTCGAAGGAGATTATTTGAAGGCGCACATTTAGTATATCCAGAGCGCGTTGCGGAAAATAATAAAAATTAAAAAAAAAACAGACTATCTTCGATTGTTTGCTCTGCCCTTCACACATTTCAAACCATGGAATACCGAATCCAGGAGTTAGAAGAGCAAATACAGTTGTGCTAATTAATTTGGTAGAGGAAACTATTTTCGTAATTGGGTAATGAAATTAATTTGCATTAAGAGACCTGGGACTAAAAATTCAAAGTAAAAATAAGGATGCAGTGAAGGCCTTCAATATATACATAAATTTGTAACCACACAGTCGAGCGGTAGGCCATAGCAGCTAATGTTCCTAATTAATAAGTTGGCTTTTCGTTTATTACCAATTATATAACTAAATAAATTGGTTTGCGCTTACCGATTGGAGCTATCAGCTTAATATGTTTGTATAAAGGATATAGGATAATAGTTTTGGTTCGGACTTACCCGCAATAGAGGACACTTAGTTATCTTTCATCCAGAGGTTCTAACACACGGTTAATAACACTGATATGAACGGAGGGAAAGGCGCGAATAAACTGAGGCTGCTGCGGCGAGGCGCCTCTATTTATAGGAGTTTGAAATGGAGAAAGAGAGAAATTAATCGAGAGAGAGATAGGGCGGAAAAAAATAAAGAGAGAGAAAGTGGGGGAAATAGAAAAAGAGTGAGAGAGGGGGAAAACACTAAGAAGAATATGTAAACTTAGAATTGGGTTTACCCTCCTTATTCGATAGATCTCAGCTTAAGACTGAACAGGTAAAAGTACTATTTAAATCACAAGACTAATGTCTTAGTCTGAGATCTTTCTCGATTTAGTTATCTTTCTCTACCTTTATTAAACTCTCTCTGTCTCTATCTATCTATCTATCTCTCTCTCTCTCTCTCTCTCTCCCTATATTTCCCGCTCTTTCTCTCATTCTATCTCCACATCTCGTTCTCTATTTTAAGCAATCTCGCTCTCTTTCTCTATCCATCTCTCACACCTATAAATAAAGGCGCCTCGTCGCAACATCCTCAGTTTCGCGGCTTTCCCTCCGTTCACATCTGTGTTATTAACCGTGTTAAAAAGTGTGTGAAGAACCTCTGGAGTCGAAAAGACTTAGTCATCGATGAATCCCGAACAAGTCTGCGGTCTGGCTATAACTGAGTGTCCTCTACTGCGGGTAAGTCCGAACCAAAACTATTATCCTATATCCTTTATACATACATATAAAGCTGTTAGCTCCAATCGGTAAGCGCAACAAAAATTATTTATGTATATAATTGGTTATAAACTTAAAGCCAACTTATTAATTAAGAACGTTAGGTGATATGGCCTAGGAACAACTATGGGTTAACGAATACTGTGTTTCAAATATTACCGGTTGTCAACAAAGTATGACCGCATCAGTGGGCCTCAAAAAATGTCGAACAACGAGTAGAAAGAGCGGTCACACTTCAAAAGAATAAACATTTTTCCGCTGAATGACAAATTTAAGATCAAAAACATACAAATCTATACTATAAATAGGGGAAACGATCGCTCCTCACCGTTGAAATTTTTGGCATGGCGCAAAGCGCTAAACTCAGGGATCTTATCCTTAACACACGCGTGCCACTAGTCCTCGACCACTTCCCGCTTCAATGGGAGTGTTTCAACAGCTCCCTGCACGACTGGTGCGAGCGCTTCGACAAGGAGACCCCAAATCCGCCGGCCTTTGAGTTGATGGCGCTGGCGGACACCATGACGCCGCAGTGGGAGCGGAAGAGAAGAAGCAGCCCGCTTCGCATGCAGCAGTTCCTGCGGGAGTACGGCGTTATGGAGGAAGAACAGACTCATTGGGCGGCGTACCAGTACAAGAGGGCGCACGAGATTCCCGACAGTTGCGTAAAGGGCATCGACTTCTCCTGCTTCGGCTTCCCGGAGCACGGCAACGATTTCTCTCTGTGGCTGGGATCAGAGCAGGCCAACACTCCTTGCCACTACGACACCTTTGGCGTGAACATAGTTGTGCAAGTGTACGGCTGCAAGTCCTGGCTGCTCTTCCCGCCCGAGACGCCGCTGCAGAGCACGCGGGTACCCTACGAGGAGTCTAGTGTCTATTGTTTGGAGAACTTCTACGCCCCCGATCCAGAGAGGTTGCAGGAACTCGAAGCTCTGGGCATGCAGGCCTACCACTGCAACCTGCAGGCGGGTGATGTGCTCATCGTTCCGCGCCACTGGTGGCACTATGTGGAGGCGATGTCGACATCGTTGAGCGTCAACTATTGGGTGCCGCTTAAGGCCGACATGGACTTGGCGCTGGACGAATTTCTGGTTAAGCACATCGTGGAGAGCTTCGTGAAGGGCGAGAGCGACCAAATGAAGCAGTACCTGCTGAATCCCAACCAACTGCAGGACATATCTGCCACGCCCAGTGAGCTATATGCCCAGTACGAGCGGGCCGTGCAGAATGCGGAAAGCGAACAGAGCAGCCGAAAACTTTGGGATACCGAATACATCGGACAAGCAGACTTTCGGCGCCTGCTCACCACTATCAACTGCACTGTTCGTCCTCTCGAGGTGATGTCTTCCGATGAGTTCAAACTGCTGCTCAAGGCCAATGCCAAGAGGCACCGGGCGGATGCTGCACCATCCGAATCCAGTCCGATGAGCTCCACGTGGGAGCTATTGGTCAGCAGCATGTGTGCTCCGCGAGTGATAGCCGGAATGAAGCGGGAGTTCTTTCGCAGACTGCGCCAGGGCGAAAGTTCATAGGAGAACACACACAACAAAGTCCAAGAAAGAACGTTTACTGTGATACAGATAATATTGTTGAATATGTGAGATTAAAATCAATTAAGCCGTCAACATGTATGATACAATTTCCAAACAGAACCAGAACAAGCATTAAATGCCGAATAATGCGCTCTCGCCTTCTCGCCGAATTCAGACTCATCCTAGGCTCTGCCATGCGATAAACCGTTGGGTAGACATGCTGCGCACATGGGGACTTGAATTTGGACGACTTCTGGCCGCTTACCAGCCCGGTGGCTTCTGGTTGGGATAACCGCCCTGCTGGTTGGCATAGCTGCCAGGGTAGGTGCCGTAGTGGCCGGGCGGTGGTCCCTGTGGAAATCCTTGGTACTGATAATCTGAAAGTAGAGTGTTGTCTTATTGAAAATTCACTTTCTTTGGGGCAAGAATACTCACTTCCAGGATAGGGCAATGTGGCGTACGGATTAAAGCTCTGCGGCATCGGAGCTGGGACATAGGCTGGATATGGCATACCAGGCTGGGCTCCATACGGCACGGGCATGCCGTGTACCTGGGCAGGATACGGAACATTGGCCGCGGCTGTGGCTGGCGGCACACTGGGTGCTCCACCTGCTGGAATATCTGAGAGCATACGAAATGGGATTATAGTTTTCTTAATTAGAGGTAACAAGAGTCAACCTACCACTGCCACTGCCCGAGGTGGAGGCGTAGTGCGACGGCAGGGCCGGTGTGGCCGGACAGGCCTGTCGACTTGACTCCGTGGTCAGATCCTTAAGCAGCTCCTCCTTCTCCGTCTTGCGGGCGAATACAAAATCGCTGATTTTGTTCTGGAATACGACCAGCAGCTGGGTGAGGTCGTTGTAGAACTTGGTGCCCTCCTGCAAGTTGCCGGACAGTTCTATGTAGCTGTCGTAGGCGGTGGCCAACTCCTGGTACAAGGTGTCCCGCGAACTGCCGCAGCTTCCAGTTTCCGAGACGAAGGAACCATGGGCACTCTGGATTTCGGCTACCAAAGACTTCTGGCGTTCCACGCTCTCGCGCACTTGTTGTTGCAGTGGATTGAGCACCTGGCCAATGCGGGCCAAGGAAAGGGCGGGCTCATCGATGGCTCCATCCTTTTGCAGTGCCAGTAAGAACTCGTCCTTCATGTCGAATGTGGCCGCCTTGAGCTCAGACTCTACAGCCTCGCGCTCCGCCTTGATGGTCTCCACATCTTCCATCAGCTTCTTGAGACGCTGCACGCTGGAGCAGTTGGGATCCACACTGCCGCTGGCTGAAGGCAGAGATTGCTGGATTTGATCTGGCGGAAGCGACAGCAGCTGGATGCCCTTCTGGTTAGCCTCGAACTTCTGGCGCACAACCTTGTCGGCTTCGATGGCATTGGTGATGACTTCGCGGTACTTCTTGGCGTTGGTGCGGAACATCTCCGTCAGCTTATCCGAGCCGATGCGCGTCCAGCGCTCCTTAAACTGCGCCCTCAGTTGGTTGTCCGAGTCACGTTCCTCGTCCAATAGACGCTCCGTCTCGTCCAGGATCTCGCGGTTGCGATTCAGCAGCTCAGGAAGATCTTTAAGCAGCGTTTGCACATTCTCGATGCCGCCCTTCTCACGAACCTCTGCGGCCTTATCCTTGAGCGAAGGCGGCAGTCCACTGTTGCCATCGGCCGTCTCCACGGCAGCAGGCAGATTTAAACTTGCAAGCACGGCGTTAAGAGTCTGTGTGGACTCACGCAGTTTCATAATCTCAACGTTGACAATCTCGTTGCGGCGCATATCGGAGGCGGTGAGGGCGCGATGCAACTCCACGGGCACCAGTGCAGTAAAGATGTCCTTAAAATTGGCTGCCAAGGGATGTCCGATGGGCAATGGCTTGGCCAGCTGGGCCTTACCCGGCGAGGCCAGCGTGCTGAGCTCGGGGATCATCTCGTTGTAGATGAACTCGTTGTCCTTAGTGGACTCGGCCAGGTTGCGCTTGGCGCGGCTGAAATACTCGTCCAGGTAGGTCTCGTTTCCACCGCGGGATTGAGCCGCCTTGAACAGATCGACCGAGTTGCGCAGGCGGGCGATCTCCTCGCCGATCTTCTTGGAGGCACGGCACACAAGACTCTGATACAGCTGGGTGAGGGCATGGAAGCCAGCCTGCTTGCCGGCAATCGTTGGTATCCACTCCTTCTCCCACAGACTGCGTACGGACTCCTTTTGCATGGCGCGCAACACGTCCGCGTAGAACTCCTCAGCCTGGCAGCACAGCTTTGCGACAATCGTCTCCTTCAGGTTGTCTGAAATAAATGAATAAATTAAATAAAACTGACGGAGGGATGACCTCTTAAATAGATACGCGTTTTTACCATGATGACTAAGTAAATATACTCGATATAGTACTTATATAACAAGAATTTCAGCATACCTTTGATTGCTTTGAGGATAAACCCCTCCTGGGCTTGGGCCACCATCAGCGCCTGAAGCACGACCAGTGTGTCCTGGCTCAGATCAGGTGTAGGTTCCGATGGCACTGCTGCCGGAGTGGCGCCTTTCAAGTACTGGAAGATGCCGGCGCTCTGCTGGAGCAGCTTGATAGCCAACTTAAGGCCCTCATCCGTGTCCAACTCTTGGTTGGCGGCGATGCTGCTCTGCAGGGCTGCGATGTTGAAGAGCACGCAGACCTTCTCGTACATCAAAGAGGTGTGGGCTGCGGAGGGGGAATCGTGAGTTAGTGGTGAAATGGCTGGAAAAGTGCATGAATCACTCACTGAGGCTGATCTTGCCGCCGAAAATGGAGCCCTTGTCGAAGGCATCCTTCCACTTGAAGGGTATCTGGAGTTCGCTCACCGATATTTTGGTCTCCAATGCGCAGATTTGGTCATAATAGCTGAGAAGACAAAAGCCGGAGGTAACAAAACCAGCCATAAATACCCATTAGTGACGACGTCATCCGAGAGCTTGTTTACGTCTGGCCACTGGCACGCACACAGGTGCCCCCCGGAGCTAGCTACTGTGTGTATGTGTGATGATTAGCCCCGACTCCGCTGTGTGGAGGCTGGTGACTCATGCGGAGAGCCCCGGAAAAAGGCCCACGACCCACAAAGACATTCCTGGAATACTCACGCGTAAACCACCTCCAGCGACCCTTCGTACTTCTCGAAGAACTTCCAAATTGCCGTATTGCGTTGTTTCGAAAACTCATTCACTGCCTCCGCGTACTTGGCCTTCTCCTCCTCCGACGCCCCATTGTAGGTGCTCTGGATAAGATTGTTCAGCGGCTTGACCACGTCCACCTCCGAAGGCTTCTTCAGCGGCACGCCCAGAAACTTCGACATCTTGCTCTGTTCTGTGGAGAATTGCTCAGACTTGGAATCAATTAATTAACCGTATCTCGCTTTTATTCCAAGTCTTTCTTCGGCTCTCTCTTTCTCCAACAGCTGGCAGAGTGACCGGGCGAGGCGGTCTTCGGTAAAATACGGTGAAATAATTTTAAGTTTTGGTCACCCTAAAACTAAGAAATAAAAATATAATTTAATATAATTTTTACTATTTCGCTCAAGGCCTTTTCTGATGTCTAATGATGTTCCATATGATACAAGCACATTCAGTGTTCATATGTTGCGGTTTCAAAGATATATATTTATATTTTCGCAATGTCCAATATTAATCTAGACAAATAAAATAAAATACAACAAATTATTTAAGTGTGGAATCGTAAAGCAAAGAAATACATTAAAAAATAGCTTAACTAACGTTAATTTTGAATATAAAGTAGATAATATTCCGGCTAGACACATTGAGCTTTTAAACACCTCCAGATCTAGCGGCAAAAAGGCTAAAAGGGCAACTCTGGCCCCAGGGGTGCATTGAAAAGAGATGCAGAAACATCGACATTTTGCAATGTTTTTTAAAATCTCTCGGTTTTTTTTATAAAAGCTCAGTCCGACTCGCAGGACGTTGTCTGTTCACATAGATATTTTTCCTTCTTTGACTGGCTCCGTGCTCTCTGACAATTCTTAAAATTTATTTATTTAAAATTAATCAATTACAAACCGCTTAGTTCTTCTTCTTTGAAAAGTGATGGCCCCAATCATCGATAGTCATAATTATTCATCGATGTTTTTTCAATTTTTCAAGACATCGTATATCGATGTCTTCTGCACCTCTAATGTGTATTTGTTTGTCTGCTCGCTCAATAAACGTTAAAACTGAAAACGCAGCTCTGTGATCTCTGTATTCGCTACTGCACAATGCTCGCACTGTCCCAAGACGCAGCAACTTGATAAAGGCAGCAAGGTAAAAGGCAGTTGTAACTCAAAACCGACAACGACAATACAGAACGCCTTGTGCGCAGTGCTTGTGTGTGTCTCGTCCGCGTGCGAGTGTGCGTGTGTATGTGCGGCAATTAAACAATAAGAAGTGCTTTTTGTGAAGAGAGTGGGGAGCGGGGATCTGTTTAACGGGTGGGGGCACTGCGTGCTCAATGCTCCACTGTTGGGCGTGGAACGGAGCATTTCGACGAGCCTCTTAGGTGCGTCCCATCAGGGCTAGCGAAGCGCGAAATTGGCTTCCAGTTGTGGTAGGTGGCGAAAATGGGCAGGTGTCCTCTTCCGCGGCAGGTGAAATTCGAGTTGGGCGACGCGCTCTGTAGTAGCCAGTTTGCGAAACTGGTTTTGACCCTCCGGCGGCGTCCCAGCTAATTGCTTTAACGTAAAATTCGTTTATTTGGGCAACTCCGGAATAGACAGGCTGAAAATTCAGTGCAATTGATATTTGTTTACATCCATCAACTTGTCTCGCTCTCGCCTTCTCTGTATCTGACTGGAATTCGAACCACCACTACACATGCGCGAGTGTATTTTCAATTAGATCATTAATTTTAATATTGCGCGCGCTTGTGCGATTTCAATTAGTTTGGCCAGCCGTCAGAATTCCAAATATGCGAGTTTCCAGCATTATTTAGACCGGTGCCAGTGATACCCTTACAAAGTCACGGCACAACTTTCCAATTCGGCGTGAGTTTTTAGTGCATTTATTATCTTAAAAGCTGGTTCTGAAAGCTACATTTTGTAGGGTTTGTTGGCATAAACCTTAAAGTTCTTTGATGGATTGGATAAATGTTAACATATACACACAAACTCCTTAAAATCCTGAAAAAAATTTGCTAAAAAAGGTAGAAGCTGGTGTAGAATGTACATAAACTTATACATCACAAATATCCCGAAAGATTGCGAACCTTAAGTGTAAGTTTATCCAATGCGCACACCATTAATCAAATTTTTTTGTGCTGTTTTTAGCATTTATTTATTTAATAGAGAAATGGACGTAATACTAGAGTGAACAGCAGCGGCTCCCTACCACCATGCCCATATCCTTGCAGGCCGCGGCTGGCCCTGTTGCGGCTCCGACCTCGGCTCCAGCTTCAGCTACGGCTCCGACTGCTGTGCCGGCCACTCTCTCTGTCAGCGCATCCGGCACCCAGATGCTGCGTCCCCAGACACTGGCCGGCCCGGAGCGTGAGCCCATCGAGTTCAACATCAACTTGGTGGGCGCTCCGCCCGAGGTGGAGCAGCTGGTGCAGCAGATCAAGAGTGTGGCCGAGCAGTTCCTCTACCACTGGAAGAGCTTTCCCATTGGTGAGTGCCAGTACATTCTCAATTGGCAGCTACTAATCCGCATTTCATTGATGCTTTCAGTGCTGCCGCAGGCGCTGGCCAGCAGTGGGTTGAATCTGACGGCCAGCAACGCGACAAACAGCGTGAGCAGCCGCAAAACGCGTCCCATCAATCTGCGCGACCTATTTATAGCACCGCCCTTTGACGAGCTGGACGCCGTGGCCTCAGACGGGAGCGGCGAGCCACGGCGGCTGACGAGCGCCCAGCTGAAGACACTGCGGGAAACTGGGTGAGTTTGCGGTCACGGGACTGCTGCAAGAGCTGCCTATAAGCATACCGCTGATGGATAGATTGATGGATTGGTGGCTGACGGATGATGGATGGAGTTGCAGTTGCAAACCTAACAAAATAATAACAAAAAAGAGCAATTGTGCAGCTGGCAGTTAACGGCTTGCTGATTAACTGCGCTTGTGCCACATCCCCTCGCACCTGAAGAAGTGACTTATTTCGTTTTTCGTTTTTTTGTGTTCCCTTGAGTTACATTGCCTATCATTCCGCGACACTTTGCACCAAGCAAATGCAGCAATCAAATTAAGGCATGCTCCAAATCAGTATAAAAATGAAGACGATACGAACAGCCATCGATTGTCGTCTGTTAATGTTTGTTTTTCATTTTTTGTTCAATCAAACTAAACGCATGCCGCACTCTCATGCTATTATTTCTGTGTATCACTTGCCAATGAAACAACAATTTCGTGTGTGACATATTTCTGTAAAGCTTGCAAAAGGATAAATATGGAAAGCCGAAGAAATTAACTTTGGAACAATTGGAAACAATACGTAAAAATGGGTAAATAGAAACACATTCAAAAAGGCGGGCGCACTGCCATTGTTTAGTCGGTGTTCTTCCGTTTGTATATACGTTCTCTTCATTTCTACTCGATGTTAAATGTTTATGCGTTATGTAAGTCATTGTCTAAAGACGCTCCCGACAAATTTGCATGCCCGTTGAAACAAAAAGTCCAGTCTCCTGTCTCCTGCATGGTGAAGAAGAATAAAACATTATAGGAAATGGAAATATAAACATATCTCTTTGTCCAAAATACAACATTTGTATTTTTACATTTATCTACTGACTTTTAAGAATATCCTTAGGAGTAGCAGACCTGTTTTAAGCGGAACTTAGGACGCATATTAACCCAAAAATCACATTCACTTGTAATACTCACCTAAAATCGGGCAAATCCTAATTCAGAATCTGGTACACGCTTGTGCATGCCAACAATAACTTATCATTGAATCCTAGTCCATTTACGTGTTTTATGTTGCTTCGATCTTAACCCATATTAACGATGCATTGAAGCTAATTCAATTATCTACCTCACACACACAGGGAGTTCGATGTGCCCAGTCTGCACTTTCCCGGCCAGGTCCACAAGTGGCGTCTCTCCCAGCTGCTCCAGAAGGGTAAGCTGCGCACCCAAGACTCCTTCCTGAGTGACCTGGCCTTGGCAGCCCGCTTCGTCGTGGTCACCGCCCGAGCACGCATCTTTTCGCACTTCTTCTCCGTGGTGCATGCAGTGCATGGACTTCTGAGGGCGTTCACCAAGCTGGCGGATATGTTTATCGGAGTGCCGGCTTTATTGGCCCACAACCTGGACTACAAGATCAAGGAGGAGCGATGTCGTTTTCTCATCGCAGAGTTGGTCTGTCGGGTAAGTACATAGATCGCATAGGTTGCCACGATAAGAGCTTGAGAGATAATTATGCAGCCCGAGTTCGAGGACTGCCTGGATGGACTGTGCTCCTATGTCCGGAAAATGCTGCGTCGCGCTACCATGGAAAAGTTCGACTTCAACAGCTGCGAGGTCAGCCAGCCCGTGCCGTATCTCTTCCTAACACCCAAGGGTCAGGAGATCGACTTGCGCCTCTTCTGCCGCGACATCATGCGCAAGGCTCTGCCCATTCTCATTGGCATTTTGGAGCGAGAGACGCGCGGCTGGTTCCTGCACTTCCGAGAGCGACTGATCGCCGAGCTGCGGGCCAAGAAGCTGAACGACAAGGAGATCGAGGAGGAGGTCAACGAGGCGGTGATGAAGGAGTACCTACAGCGGGTCTACAGCTCCATCGTGTCCAATGCCAAGCTGGCGGAGCTGGGCTCCGGAGTGCCCGAGCTGCTCGTGCAGCAGGCCCAGTCGGTGGTGATTATGTACAAGGCGGTGGACAAGGTGCAGCAGGATATCAAGCGCACCCGCGAGGACCACCAGAAGTGTTTGGCCAACGATCACTCGGTGCTGTCGCGCGTCGCTCCTTGGCTGCGCTCGAAGCTGCGTCACGCCGAGGAGAATCGACTGCACAAGAGCGCCTGGTCGGCCCACGAGGAGGCCCTGAAGATGTGCACCCAGCACAATTTGCATCAGACCGCCTACTTTCTGTCGCGCGACCTGGCCTTCATGAAGGAGCGCGAGCCAGTGCTGCTGAAGGAGCTCAAGAACGCCAAGACGCCCACGCGCAGCTTCCAGTGGGCTTGCCGGATCTGGTCACCGCAATCGTGGATCATACGGCGCAACTTCCAGGGTCAGTCGGACGTGATACCCACTGTGATCAGCCAGCATGCCACCAGCATTGTCACTCCACGTTCGGACCCCAGCCAGCCGGTGTTCCTGGTCGAGAAGGAGATCATTCGCACCACCAGCACCCGCTGGCCCTTCTGGCGCCTGCTGAACATGATCCAGCGCATCTGGTGCTGGACCTGGAATATGATGTTCCTGCTGGGAATCCTCGTGCCCTGGTGCAGTCCGCTGGGTCTGCGGGCTCTCTGCTGCGTGAAGCCGTTCATGCCCGATCTGGAGCTGTCGCAAATAAATGGCACTCTGTTCCCGCGGAAGACCAGCATCACCCAGACGATGGCGTCGCGACTCATCGAGCTGTGGCGGCACATATCCAAGTCGCGCACTCACTTTGAAACGGAACCGGACACAGGTCAGTTTAAAAATAAAAAATAAACTGCAAATTAAATGATAATCCGATGTGTCCTTCAGGCTTTATTGGCAAGGGCTTGACGCGCAACCTGAATCGCACCTGGAACTATTTCGTTAAGGGATTCCTCGGAACGGTTGTCATTCTCTTCGCTTTCCCGTTGATCTGCCTGGCCGCCAGCTTGCTGAGCATTGCGCTGGCAGTGACTGCTCCCCTGTGGATTCCCGTGTTCGTTCTGCTGCTGCACATTTACATGATCGTGATCTATGACTTGGACGCGCCGGACAACACGAGCAATCGCTACTGCATACTGCTGGAGGCCATAGTTTGGAATCTTCTCGTGCAGGGTCTATTGCAACCGCTGGCGGCGGTTCTGGTGGCCACAGTGATCTGTCCCCTGGCCGCCGGCATCGTATTCATAGGTGAGATCCGTATGACTCTTATATTTTCATTAGTTTCCTAATCGAGTTAACATTCATTCCAAAGTGGGCGTCGTTAGGTATTCCCTTCGCATAGTCTGGGACTCGCTCACGTACCATTTGTTTATCAAGAAGTGCGGACGCGTGCCGGCGTCAGATAGCATTGCTGTTAGGCGGATCGCTGGACCTGGGTTGGCCCTGGACTACTACTTTATTATCCGGCCAGAGCAGGCTTTGGCCGCACTAGAGGCTAAAATGGAACTTGACGAGCTGCAAGCCTATCAGCATGCAACGGAACGGGTGGTCCTGCAGCCCCAACAGGACTTCCTGCAGTTCGTCGAGGCCTGCTTTGGTCCCTTTTCCGCCCAAATCAGCAAGGCGGGTCCATACCTATCGCTGGACCGCGAGGCGCAGGATCTGATGAGCACGTTGCACGAGAAGCTAGAAAAGCGACGGCGAGAACTGCAGACGGCGCTGACCACCCAGGTTAAGTCGCGCATCAAGTTGAATACCAAAGAATTGAAGGTTAGTTTTTGGGAAATTATCTCTCATCTAACTTTAAAATATCGTTATTATTGAAAACAAAATAAGGAACATTTTAATGAAGTTACACCCTTGGTAACCTTAACCCTTACCTGTAAGTGGTATATAGGATACACCACCTAGATTTTTATTGTTTTTATAGTGTTTCGAAATCAGCGACCCTTAAACCTTTACACTAATTAGACTAATTGATTAAAATCAACTTGAAACACCATAAAAACATAAAAAATCTAGGTGGTATATCCTATATACCACTGTGCAGGTAAGGGTTAAAATCGATGTATATAATTATATTAATTTTTTTTGCGATCCTTCATCGAATGGCTAATGACTTGTTTTCAGATTGCTATACAACTGGCCGCCCATATTTTAGAGAAGTACTATCCGTCTCATGTAATCGGCCGCCTGTCGATTAGCGAAGAAGAATTTTGGGATAACAAGGTGACTAATTCTAAATAGCAAGAAATATGAACCATAAATTGAACAATCATTTAATTTATTTACTTCGCAGGGTCTCACGGTGAATGACTGGCCGGGACTGGCTGGCCTTATATACACCGACATATTTAGTTTAGATTTTCTAACGCCATTGACTGAACACGACACCCATTTTAAGCTAGAACCACATGCCTCGCTCGATCTGATGCGCTACACGGAGATGGTGAAGAACGCCACCGATGTGATTGGCTCCAAGGGACTAGACCTACTGGGCAACGTTTATGCGCCGCGAGGCAACGTCCAGGTGCATTTACCCTTCCTCGAGGTGACGGCGTTCAATCCACGCTCCCGCATAACGCTCACCTTCCGCAAGCCCGAGAAGCGGTAATAAATTGTTTGGACTCCCTACTTTAAATCGTACTAATCCAATCGTTGGCAGGGACATGTCTGTGGGACTGACAACACCGCGAGTGCGTGCCCATCGGGCTCAGCATGTGCCGAAGTCGCCACAGGAAACGCAGAAGCCCTGGCGTCCTTGGAAACAGCAGTGCGGGGAAAAGAGCGTAACGGAAAAGCTACTCATCCCGCTGCCTGTTCCGCATCCCGTTCACATTGCCATTGCCATTTACAATCGGGACACGGAGCAGCCCATCCCCCTGGACTCGGAGCTCGTGTGGGAGATCCTGAAGTCGATCGAGGACTGTCAGGGCGGCGATGCTATGGTGAGTGAAGACAGCCCTCTGATGTTTTCCCCGTGGTTAATGTCTGCCCATATAATCAGGCTGTCCAGGCTGTGTCGCGGTATCGCGGAGTGGTTATGGAGTCTAGCAACGATTCGCTGGCCAGCAGCAGCAGCATTGGCAGTACTCGGGACTCGGGCTCTGGTTCTGTTTCGGGCTCTGCCTTGGGCAATGGCACTGAGACCTTGCCCTGCGGCAATCGTGAGGTAAGTTATCGTAAAGCCTGCACCACTTCAGGTTCTACATACTTCTTTTTCTTTCGGCTTTCTTGTAGGTGTGCACGCAGGTCAAGGTGGACGCTGAACCGGCTGCCAGCTCTTCCGGTTTCCATTGGACTCTCAGCAATTGGGGGGCAGCGCAAACGGCACGTCGTCGAACCAACTCGAATGTGCGCGTGGATCTTGCCAGTCCGGAAGATATATCCCTGGATACGGATAGCTCGCGTGCCGTTTTTAACAACGCCTACGGCACAACTGTCTAGAAGGATCAAACTCGGTGGTTTGGGCACACACACACACAAGTATGAATTAACCAACACTCACACACCCGTAGATTTATGCGTGGTTGCTTGCTTTTTAAAAAGAGATTGCTAGGCCCCCTCGAATATGGTTTTAAGTCCTGCTTTAAATCGAAACTCTATTAGAAAGTTTATTTACCATTTTAACCTTTCGGGGGAATAATCGTGAATAATTGATTATTGATTATTTTGTGCAACACTCCTCTCTCCCCAAGCAGCCGCGCTAGTTAAGGAGAGTACTATGAACAAATTTATCCATCTAACTATATATATTTACATACGCGTATATGATATACATATATGATTCGATTGCCAAATCGAAATGCAACAAACTTCAATCTAGTCGCAAGCAAATTTTATGCAGCAATCTACACAACTCGACTTCTTATTCGGAAACACTAAACGCAGCAGCTCCATGACAACCGTTTCCGTTCAAAGTACACTTGCGTTGCATTAACAATAAAAGCCATGAGATTTTTCTTTGTACCTTTAACCACTACAAGACCACATTTATGTTTAGCAACTTTGTATTATAAAAGGGACACGAATTGAACTATGAGCAGCCTAACCAGATATATCGTTAATTAATGACTAATTTATTTATATGTACACACGCGACGATCACTCAGAAGAATACTAATGTTTTAACTACTCCAGTACTTTTTCTTCCGAAACTTCTAAACGCATATATTGATTCTAGATAAGCAAACAACTAAATAACAGCATTAAACGAGGGCATCCGCCAGAGTAATTTTACAAAGCTAAATAGGACAAAAGGATAAAACATTTTTACATTTATATATACAAAAGTATTTAGATCATATAACCGCATACGAAACCTGTTGACATTTCCAAAAGCAGCTCTTTAGCCCCAGATTCCAATTCGAAGTAGGGATGGCTGCAAAAATATCGATATTGCATGGAAATTTTTACCCGAAAGCCGATATAGTCGATGACTTTACGATAAATTGTTTCGTTAAATATATCGAACCAATGTAATCGAAAAATATACCATTTTTATAAACATGTTCGTATATTTTTCGATAATATCGATGTATTGACGTTATGTGCAATATTTTTCGATATTTTAAATTTTATGAAATTTTAGATATGAATTATATTTCTCGATATACCACATCGGACTTTTCCCCTCGATATGCATCCCTAATTCGACCAGTTCCATGCCCTGTGCACCAAGCCCTCCCTTCAAGTATTTATCATGCGGAATTCCCTTGAATATATACAAATTTTCAACTGCCACAAATGCAAGTATTATCCGCACCGCGCACTCTGCCCATTAAGAAGTTAATTTTGATATCGCTTCGGCAGCTTCCAGTGTTACGTTTAAGCCTCTAACCGATCTATTTATTATTTGTGCCGTCGAATGTCGAATAAATGCTAACTCCAGCGATGGAATGAATCTTTACATACAAATATACAAAAACATTTACATAAATATATGTACGTAGTTATACAAATTAAACAGAGGAGAACAAAATCCCTACCAACGGTAAATCTCATGAAAATGCATTGAACAATTTTATGTAAAATGTTTTCTTAATATTAAACAAAAACAAACAAGATGTAATAATAATTACGAATGAATGATTATGTGTGCTGGCAGCTTTTGAAGTATCGTGCAGTTGTCTCAACTCACACTGCTTTTAAAGTTGCCTGCACAAAATTGTAGTTTAAAATGTAATAATAAAAATGTTGGCTAAAAATAATCAAATGTTTTGTTTTACTTTTTGAATATTTTGGACTTGCTGCGAGACCTCGTAGAGAAATCCGGTTGAGCATAATTGAGAGCTTTTAAATAATCATATCAATTTGATAGTCTTTATTGAAAAGGTATATATTTCAGTTTAGATGTAAAGATACAAAGTTTTACTTAAACTAGGTGTAGTTTCGCTTATGATACATACTCTAGGTGTTAGCTTAGAATGAATTTAACCAACAAAACTCGCTTCGAGCACTAAGTAAACCATTCGGAAATAAAAACAAGAGATAAAACATAGAGAAAATGGTAATCACAATAATTAGTTTTGATTGCAAATCGATTTCTACTCTTGTACTGGAACTTATAAGAATATATTCGGTACAGTATTAACAATAAAATAAAATAATTAACTTAAAACGGCGTTAAAATTGTTTCGAAAATTGTTTTGAGGTCGCTCGGCGAACATTTTCAAGTTAATTACAAATGTAGGTCTAGATTCTAGCTTTCAGGTATTACAGAGTCAACGAGGTGGTGAACAAAGAGGCAAGGGGGGAAAAACCCTGTCTAGGTTGGGGGAAAACGCGTAACACGCCCACTAATTAACATGTCAACAGCCCTATTATTCTCTGAGTGAGTTTACTACAATTTAATGTACTCGGTAACAGCTTTAGAAGATAATCATTATTTGAGCAAATTTCTACGTGTTTATATTTTCTGGAATTCGAATCTAATACACAAAAATTTATGTGGATTCAAGCGGCCTAAGAGATTTGTAATTTAAGCCCGCACTGAATCCGATTGAGAATGATTTACGAGAAGGTTGCATGGCGGAATGGTACCAATACTTTAGGTCTCACATATATGTTACCTATGTGGGTGCGGGAATGATTGATAACCAAATTAGGTGCCTACATCGCACTCTACTCTATTCAAATCGCATCGGGTATTCCCTCACTGAAAGGGCAGGAGGCTGTGGGCCGTCGTGTTGAGTAAACCCAAGCGCTGCTTCTGCTTGCGCTGCTCCGTCATATGGTCCTTGAGTTCGTGCAGTTGCGTGGACAGGTTCTTGATGAGCAGCTGAGTCTCCAGGAGCTGGGCCTGCATGCTGCGCAGCTCGATCTGCTCGCCATCCGCATCCACCGCCGCCAGGGACATGGCGCGAAGGCGCGGAAACCACTCCAGGATGCCGGCCTTCACCATGGCGTACACATAGCTCTCGGGGCCAGTGAACTCAGTGGGATCCTTCACCTTAACCAACACAATAAAGTACAGATAGTGCCACATGTTGTGCTCGCTCTTGATGTGCTCCTCGAAGCTGACCGTCTTGTTGTCGAAGGCCGATCGATTGAGGGAGCAAATAAAGCAGGTCGTCTTAAGGATGGCCTCCTTCTGCTGCTTCTCCGACCTCAGATCGGCAAATGTGTCGATGATGACACCAAAGATCAGGTTCAGCACAATAATTATGACAATAAAGAAAAAGAGAAGATCGTAGATGACACGAGCCACAAATAGTCCCTCCTAAAGCAGAGTGAAAAGTCAGTGCAAATTGCAGATTAATTCGAAGATTGGGGTTACCTTGCTAGATGGTGCCCTCAGTATATCGCCGATGCCACCGCCATTGCGCAAGCCCTGGTTCAATGTGGTGACTATGCACATGACAAGCGAATCGCAGGATCGCTCCTTCACGTCGCCACCTCCACTGCCATTTGACGGTGGTGCGACTTCTTTTGCTGCCGACGGGCAATTTCCCAGTTCATCCGGAGCGGCACACGTCTCTCCTGACGACAGTGGCACTGATAAAGTCAGAGGAACAGGCGTAGGTGACGCATTTTCCTGCTCCTCGAAGTCCACGCTGACCAGAAAGTCGTCCTTGAAGAACATGTAGCCAATGATGGAGAACAAGTAGACCAAGATCAGAGCCAGCACGGCGGTCAAAACGATAGAGCGTCCATTTCGCGTCACGGATCTGATGACATTGACCAGAGTCTCCTCCCGGTAGACCACATCGAAGAGCTGCAAGTCAAAGGTTACGTAAGGTAAGATGGACTACAAAAATACTCACCAATAACGAGTAAAAAAACGGATGAAAGATCAGGCCACAGAAGCAAAATGCTATATAAATGCAATGGTAGAGTAACTGGAAGTCGGTGATGATCTTAATTAGTTGCTTTTCCAGAGTGCCCTTGTTGCCCATTATGCTCACTATGTGAACGCTTTTCAGGGTGACCTTTTGGGAGAGTATCATATTAACAAGAGTTCTACATTCATACTTCGGAATGCGTACCGTAACCACTCCCAGCAAACAAAGTGTGGACTCTGGTCCCAATAGGAAGATAAAGCGGAGGATTACCGAACCAATGAGCGTCCTGATTCCGGACTCTCGGGGCAGCGTTATCACAATGACCAATGAGAATATCATTATGATCCAGAACAGCAAAGAAATGTGCGAGCTGAGCTCTGGAGATAAAGATGAAAAACAAGAATCCATTAAATTCAAATATTATTACATTAAAAATTCATATCACAATCATTGTTATCAATCCATTATCTATCCAACTCACCTGGCACAGTATTATCGAAGGGATAGAAGAAAGCCACAATCATATTTATAACGACCACACAATTGAAGAGTATATTGCTCCACAGGGACATATAGCTGCTGATCCAAAAGAGCAAAGGCTGACCTGGAAGTCGAGTAATTAAATACCTTAAAACGATTTTCCATTGGTTTGAGTAGTTCACTTACTTCGTAGCTTCTTTTGCCACTTCATCTCGTTGAACATTTCCTCGGCCTTGTCAAAGAAGTCGGCCACCTTGGAGCCCTGGTCGTCCCGCTCGGCGGTATTGAGAATTTTGATTTTGGTGTCCGTCGTCAGGTATTCACAGATCTCTGGAATGGGGAACACAATCTGCTCCAGGGTGCGATCGTTGCGAACAATCTGGGAAGGAAATTGGTTTGCATTATGGACCACTTATGGTTTAGACCAGATAAAACATATGTTACCTCAATCTGGGCAGTGTGCGTGGCGTAGTACATCAACGCCTGACTGGTCTTCGCATCGAAGCTCGCCGACTGTGGATCCTCGGAAGCCTTGAGCAGGCCGGCCAACTCCTTGTTGTGCTGGGCCAGCTGATGGCATAGGATGTAGATATTGTGGCCCACCTCCCGCGGACTCACAGTGGAATCATCGTCATCAGACCCCGCGTCCGGCTCGTCCCCATCGTCCTGCTCGTCAATCAATTCCTCCTGATGGTAGGCCTTGCAGGCTACCTCCACCAGCTGCTTGGGATTCATGTTGTACAGGATGCGCTCCGCATTCTCGCTGTCGCCACGGCTCTCCATGATGGCGAGGAGCAGTTTGGAGGCATTGTTCTTAAGCTCCAAAACCAAGTCCATGCGGTTCTCGCCCAGCGGGTTGATGTTGTTCAGTATAAGCGCCGTGATGATGTCCAGTCCGTTGGACTCGTGGGTAGCTATGCAGTTCTGGTTTTCGTGGCAAGGTCCCTGACAGTACTCGGTGAGTGCCTCCAAAGTCTGATTAATCAGAGCCACGTTATGCTCATTGATGTACAGTCCCAGGAGCCCCAGCCCTCCCGTAGTCGATCCACAAATGCAGTCGAGGAACATCAGCGTTTCCGAGACCAGATTGTTGTTCGTCTTGTTGTTCTGGTTCCGCAGCAGGTTCTGCATGTCCGGATTGTGGTTCTCGCAGAGCAGCTGCAGGAAGCGCAGGATGGGCTGCATGACCAGCACCTTGTTGGAGAGCTGGTTGCGCTGCTCCTTGCTGTCCTTGTGCTTCTCCAGCTTCTCGGCCAGAATGTCCTCCAGTGGATTGTTTACACTGATCGCAGAGCTCTCCTCGCCCGAGTGGATGTTGCGGGCGTTTCCGTAGGCTCGGGCTGTCGCCAGTCCGGCGTTGTGGAGCTCCCGCTTTAGCTCCTCCGTGATCACCACTCCGTTGCTCTTAAGGCCATGCTTCCGCGCTATCTTGTCCAGCTCCAGATTGCCGTCCTGCTTGTGTTCGTGGGCCTTGGCTGCAATGTCGGTTGTGTTTACCGTCACCGTCGACTTGATCTCCTGCTGGGCGTCCTTCATCTTCTCAAAGAAGACCTTGAAGAAGGCCTGGTTGAGGTCGTCGCTGAGGAACTTTTGGAACATTCCCTTCTGGATAATGGGATTGCCTCCTTCCAGGAGCGCAATTCCCAACTCGACGGCCTCCACAAAAATGTTAGGCGAGTGCACGGACTTAATGACCAGCTCCACCACTAGATCGGAGGCTCCCTCGCGGTCCAAGTGATTCTGCATCTCATGCAGGGTTTTACCAGCTCGCTGAAGGTACTTAGCTCCCGGTCCGTGCGTCACCAAGTGATGCTGTTTGGCGGGATCCGCTAGGGGAGCTGAGGCCAATTGAGGCAATTCCTCATCCAGCAGCCTGTTGCTCTTGCTTTGGAAGTAGCGCAGCAGAAGCGTCTGGCGCAGAGCATCGCCCTTCTCCCCGTAGTTCACATCAATGGCCATCATCTCGCGCAGTGTCCGCAACACCTTGACGCACATGCGCTCCTCCTTCTCCTCCAGCAGTTTCTCAGTGTGCTTTATCAGCTTGCGGATGAAGCCGCCGCTCTCGCAGCGCTTCCGAGCCTCGGTTCCCGCGGGAAACAGAAGCTCCGAGCGGTACAGGATGTCCACGAGCAGCGAAAGTTCCGCCTCCACCACAGGCTTCAGCTGATCCTCCAGCAGGGAAACGATGTCCTGCAGGCCCTCGATAATGGAACGATCCCAGCGCATCAGGCTAGCAGATTGCTGAGCCTCGTATTTGGGCTGCTTGGAGGCTAGCAGCCATTTCGTCGTCTGGCGCGTCAGCATGGCCGTCTTGCTGGACATGGTTGCCACCTGCTGCTCCAGCTCCGGCGGCAAGGCAATGCTGCGCATCTTGGCCGAGTCGGTCAGCGTGCGGATGCAGTTCTCCACGTTAAATCGATCCGCCAGCGACAGCCACCGGCATTGGGTCAGTCGGTGGGCAGCCTGAAGCAGCTGCACAAAGATCAGCTGGCGGGACTGCACGATGGCACTCTGGTCCGAGAAGGGACTGGCGAAAAAGCTGCACAGGAGATTGGTTACTCCGTTGAGGACATACGCCTGCAGGGTTTTGTTGCTGGCAGCGGCCGCATTGGAAATGAGCTGGTGGATGTCCACCAGGAAGCTCTTCTCGAACAGATTCCACATGTGGCCCGAAGAGTAGATTTCCTTCATCTCCACCTCCGTGTCGATGTAGCAGTGGTTGAGGAAGTCCACATACGCCTCCTTTACCTCCGGCATGCAGAGCGGGTGGCAGATGATGGTCACTATGTCGTCCAACGACAGAAGATTATTGCACTTGATCTCCGTATAGACATTCTTGCCCATGGTGCAGCAGGCCAGGAGTCGGACCAGCTCGACGTGGTACTTCAGCGGACTGTCGTCGCTGAGTTTCTCCAGGCGAAGCAGCTGCTGTTGCTGCATCATCTGCACGAAGTGGTTGAACGAGCCCTTGTCGTTGTAGAAGACCAGCACATCCTCGCCGGCGTTGATCAGTTCCTGCATCACCATGTCCTGGCAGCGGCGGATGAACTGGTTCTCGGCACGCACTATTGTCTGCAGGAACTGCAGATAGGCCACATGCCGGCCATGGATCTCAATGCAGTGCACGAAATG
This sequence comes from Drosophila tsacasi, assembly GCA_018904565.1. Taxonomy (NCBI): domain Eukaryota; kingdom Metazoa; phylum Arthropoda; class Insecta; order Diptera; family Drosophilidae; genus Drosophila; species Drosophila tsacasi. The sequence continues at coordinate 37,133 of JAEIHY010019888.1, forward strand.
CTGTACCACCTTGTCCGTCACCTCGTTACACAGGGCCAGGTTATCCTTGAATATGGCGCACACAGTCTTGGCCTCCAGTATCTGGAAGGTCAATAAAAGGTTAATAATAAAGAACATAATGAATATTGATGATTATATTTTGTAGCCTATATATATATAGAACTCTTCTATCTTAAGTGGGCAAAACAAATCCCTATGGATCTGAAATCATTTGAAAATTTGTTTAATTTAACAAAAAAAAGGTAAATCTAGCTTTTGTATGTTAATGTGGCATATTTTTGCACTCAATTACATACTAGCATACTTTATTTTCAAGTATCTGCAAAACGAATATAAAAATTTAACCTTTCTCCAGGCCACTGCTATCGCTTTCAAAACAGCTCTATTTCCAGACTGTTTAAAAAATATTATTAATTATGTAGATAAAATATTATATTGTACCATAGTTAAAGATAAGAAAATATAAAAAGAGCTTACACCCGGGTTCAGGAACAAGTCGAGATGGTTGTGCAGCAGAGCCTGATTTTGCTGGTTGCCAAGACAAAAGTTCTGCAGGAACTCGTGGGCCAGACACATCAGCTCCTTCATCAGCTCGTCGTCCTTCTCGTCGTAGGGATTCTGGAGGAGATCGAGGACGACCGTGTGCACGCCGACATTCCGAAGGAGACGCTGTTCGTGCTTTCGCGGCTTGACCATAGACCCGGAGGAGGCCACGCAGAACTTGTTCATGCGTATGAGTATTTCCTTGACCTTGCGGTACTCGTTTCGCTGGTCCTGCGACAACGCTGCATTGTACTCCACGTTGATAGCATCTCCGCCGGCATCCAGCTCGTCGGTGGCCTTCGCCTTGTACACCCACAGCTCCGACTTCTCGACGCTTTGGCGGAGTATGTCCAGGTCGGATTTGATCTGCTTGTACGACTCCACGTCGCTGTCGGACACCAGAAGTTGAACCTGAAAACCGAAACGGATATCGGATGGTGACCTTTAGTCTTGGACTGCCAGGTGATCGAAATCACTTTCAAAATCATGGGTACATACAAAATCAAAAGATCGGTCGGTGTAAGTCCACTTTGTTAGTTGTGATTTTTTAAACTATTACATGAGTTCAATAGCGTGAATATACGAGTATATATGGTATCGGATTAGTAAGGTCGAGTCTCGATTTAGAGAGAGAGATAGAGAGTTAGCGCATGCAAACACAAGAGAGAAGACGAGCATTAGATCAACCAATCAATCAGTGAGTTAGTTGTAAACAAAGCTATATTGTCAGGCTTGCCACAGAAATCGCCATTATGTTTTTAAGTCCAGACGGATTTCTGTGTCACTCCTGACATCCACGGCCTGCCGCAGTCGTAATTTTATGGCTAAATTAGTTTAGTTCATTTTATATTTAAATAAGAATTCAAAACGATCAGAGCACGATTCATAGCACTCCTTTTTTAATTCAATATTATTTACATATATGATATTAAAGCTACTTTTATGATGACTACATTTTTGTGCTGAATCCATTAGACTGCTTAATAAATTTAAATATTTTATGGGATTCTTGAATAAGAAAATTTGAATTGTTATTATAAATGAGATTAAGTTAACCAAGCCCAACATAATGTTTTTTAACTAATTTACTACAACTATAACGTGCAATAACTATAATAATGACATCAAAAGATAACTAGTTTTCTATGTATTCAACATATTGGAAATACTTTTTCGGACATATTCCTAAAACCGCATGAATACCTACACTGCAAAGCGAAACCCAAAGCTGAAAATCGTTAATGGTGCTGCAACCTACCTGTCGAAAGGCCTGGAGAACCTCCTGGCGCTGGCTGAAGTGTCGGAATAGCAGATGCAGGGCACCAGAGACCAGGGGCGCATAGTCGTGCATAATCAAGTGGAGCAGGACGCGCAGGAAGGTGCGTCCGCCTTGGCCATCCAAGTCCAGGTTAGCTGCATCGCTGCGCTCGCAGTCGAAGATGCCCTCCGCCTGCACCCCGATCGACTCCAGATCGATGTTCTTCTGGCGCGCAGCCGCGGCGGCGGCAGATGCCGCTGCAGCTGCCATGGACTCGGCCGTGGCCAGGGGATCGCTCTCGCTGGCGCTTCCTGGAGTTGTTGGCTGCTCCTGCTGCTGCTGGGATGGCGGCTGCCCCGCCTCATTGCTTGCAGCGGAAGCGGCCACCTCGGACTCATCGAATTCCCGCTTGAATATGGAGAGCAGGCAACTGATCCTGTAGTCCAGGCGCACGTCCAAGATGAACTGCAATATCTCGATTATTTTGAGCTTGGTGTCCATTACCAGCGGATACTCCTTCATCAGCTGGGACACAGACTTGCGTTGCTGCAGGGCTATGCTGGGTGCAGCTATGGCCTGGCCCACCGAGCCTAGAGCCAGTGATGTCATCACCGTATTGATGTCTCCAATCGAGCGCAGTACTCCGCCCTCGGCTGTAAAATACATTTTAACAATTTACAATATATTCTTAAACTGGAACGCAGTCAACTTAAGGGGACTAGGAAGTTATTTGCTTAGCTTTTGGATATATTTTCAGACGTTTTACCATTCTTACCCTCGGTGCTTGTCTCCTCTTCGACAGCTTGTCAAGGAAAAGCAAGGATCTCGATAAGTTAGGGCTTTCTATGTGCCATAAATATATCTAGAGTACTTACAATCAATGTCCGTGCTGGCGAAGGCTCCCGATGAGGTGTCGGAGACACAGTCTAGGATCGAGAGCAGCGTCTTGGTGAGTCTCAGAAGATCACTGAAGCTGTAGAAGCCGAAGTAGATCAAATCCCTGGCCAGTTTCACAACCTGATACAAGAAGTTACTCGCTGATAATCTTTCAGACACATATCATTACTCGACGGGGCTTACCTCAAAGGTGAGTTTGTTTTGCTCCTGGTCGGTGAATAGCCAAACCTTGGTGGCCACATTGCACAAGTAGTTCTCCACGAAGGCGATGGTTGTGTTGAACTTGGCCCGACACGCTTGCTTGTTCTGATCGGGCTGCTGGTTCTTGCCATCGTAACTGCAGAGGAAGAGGTTTAGTCAGGGATACTAAGCGTTCATTCACATCAATACTCACTCCATTATGGACATTTTCGAGGGTATCTCGCTCCAGAGACGGGCATACTTAACGGGTGTGACAGGCTCCTGGGGATCGCGGTCCACGTGCAGGTGCAGCATCAGGCGACAAAAGGAGGCTCGCAGCTCGTAGGGCATCGTTTCATCAGACATGCATCTGGAAAAGGCGTTATCTTTACCAGGAATTCCCATATTCACCTGAGGGTCGACTTACTTCAGAATTAAATCAATGTCCAGGCGAGGCGAGAGTTCGTTCAGGGCCAGGTACTGTCGGTTGAGGCACATGTTGGAGAACAGGTTCAACTGGTGGCGATAGTAGTTCAAGATGGCAGCCTCCTGTTCGTTGCCATCGGCCACGGAGTTGGCCAAATCAGCCATGGAGCGGGAAGTCTATAAGGCCATAAGAGAAATATAAATATTGTGCCATCGATTTCGAGGATTCACCACTCACCGGCTGTCCCGTCCACTTGAGGTGAATTTCGTACCTATCCCCGGTCGAAAGGCTGCTATCTTCGTCGGTGAGACTGGCGCTGTCCCAGGTGGTTGTCGTGGACGTGGACTGCACATCCGATCGATCCTCGTCATCGCCGGCCACCTCGGCAAGGGTGGCCAGGCAAACGTCCTCGGTGGTGCCCTTGTAGCAGCGCGCTGTGGCGGAACCGCTCTTCAGAGCCTTCACCTGCGTCTCGATCAGGATGTCCTTGTTCTTGTCGCTCAACACGCTCTTGCAGATCAGCTCCTGGGTAACGGCAATGGCCTTACGGTTGGACACGCACAGGTCCGAGAGGTAGTCCAGGAACCGCGAGTCCCAGTTGTGCATGTTCTTGCGCACCAGTCCGACGAAGGTCTCGATCTCGGCGGCGGTGATGTGCTTCTCCAGCAGCTTGCGGTTGTTGTGCAGCAGGGCCGTGATGGTATCCTCTGCCAGGATGTCGTAGCCTATCTGCTTCTGCATAAGGCCAAAGTGCTTGGCGATGTACTCCTGATTCTTACGATAGTCCTGCTGCGACAGGCGCAGGATGCGATAGCACAGACGAAATATGTTCTTGTAGGGACTGTTCTTGGGATCGCTAAGCTCGTCCAGCCGCAGAAAGGGTCCGTCGCCGGCAGTGTGCTCCTGAAAGGGTCCCTGCAGGATCTTGAACAGCTGGTTGAGGATGTACTGTTCGCGGAGCAGCTTCTGCCGATCCCTGTTGGGGTTCTTTATGGTGAACTCCAGAGCCTTTGTCTTGTTCTGCTCGTTCTCCATGCCGGCTATAAAGTATACGATGTCCTGGAGCAGTGAGATGAGGGCCCTCCGCTCGTTGATGGAGATGCTGCCGTTGCCCAACTTGCCGGTCACAGTGGCCAGCACCTTGCAGGCATCGTTCGCAAAGTCCAGGTCGCGCACCTCCACCGGAGAGACGGGGATCAGAGCGAAGGCCTCCTTGTCCTCCTTGATGGGCGAGCAACAGACCATCGACATCACGGGCTTGTCATCGTCGGCGTCGATGGGTATCGAGGTGGCATGCACCCACGTGTTGGAGCAGATGTGCTGCAGCCTCACGTAGCTCGACTGCGGAACCAAACTGTCCGGACGTGCCATCGTGGTAGCATCCAGTACGAACACTGAGGCTATGTCCGCCGAGTAGGGAACTGATACCAGGCGGTACTGCTTGCCCTTGGGTTTGTCTGTAACAAAAGAGGAAACTAATTGTTTATGTATACGATGGTATTCACATACTATAATTGTGGCATGATCTTACCATTTAAGGTGGAGTTCATGGTGGAACAGCCTATGCCCGAGTCCTTGCTGCAGTCCGCCAGGAGCGGCTCGTGGCCGGATGTGGAGGCAGCGCCAAGGGCTCCGGCCAACACATCCGCTTCCGCCTCTGCTGCCAGATAGTGTCCCGTCGCCAGATGCTTGAAGCGGTACAAGGAGTTCCAGTCGCCGGCACCGCCGCGACATGAATCGTGTTGCACAACCTCGATCTCCCAGAGCGCCTTGCTGCTGGTGGCCGCCGTGGCGCTGGTGCGTCCCGTGGTGCGCAAGAAGACGTGGTACTGCTTCTTGTACTCGTCCATCGTTAGGAACTTCTCCTGCTCGGCGTGAAACAGGCGCACCACGTCGCCGCCCTTGAGGATGTGCTCCTGGTTCTCCTTATGCTCCATAAACAGTGAGATCTTCCATGAGGTGGACGAGTTGAGGACGTTGACCTCCTTGCAGCCGGGATTGTCGGGCAGCTCGTAATTGGCCGCCACATGTAGGTTCTGCTGGTCGGCGTTCACCGGACTTAGGATTACCTTATCGCCCACCACCACATAGTCCCCGATGGAGCGTAGCTTGTAGAAGGGTTTGATGTAGAACCAGGAACCCTCGTTGCCGTTAGCGTCCAGGTAGACACGCATTGCATTCTTCTCCAGCAGTGACGGCAGTCGCTTGTTGACCGTCAGGTACTTGTTGGACTTCAGGTGGAGCAACTGCACCACCGCCCGTCCATATTGGATCGACGTTCCCAGCAGCTTCTTGTTTTCCGTTTCATTCTGTTTCTTCTCGATCTCCGCAGCGTGCTGGTTGAAATAAAAGAGAAACGAAAAGCAAATTTGTCAGGATCAGGACTTATCATCACCGCAGGTCAAATGGATTTTAAATCAAGAGAAAAGGAATCTAAACGGCCACAAACAAAATATTTAAGGTTATATTTTGACCTACATGCAATCGCTTAAGAAGATTGGGATCGGTATTTGAGCCGGCCGATTGTTTAGCTGCTTTCCAAAATTGCTTTTGCGCGGAATATCGGTTCATGGGACATATTTTGATGAGGCAGTCTGCAATGAAAGTAATAAGTAAGTAAGTTAAACCAGGACTCTTTACATTCGCATCAATATACCTCTAAACTTTTTCGGAGGACAACTCAAGTCTCCGGCCTCGGGGCACACCACAGTCCGATCATCGACCAGGCTGTCGGAAGAAATCAAAGGGTTAGTCTACTATTCAGCCACAGGTGGCCGCCGGGGATCCGGCTTATCCCTTGGGCCTTCGGCTCGCTTGAATCTCGTTCAGTCCGGACAATGACACTTACCCGAGAGTGCTCAAGAAGCCGCAAACACTGCCCTCTGCGTACAGGGACACAATGTCGCCCAAGTGCAGGAAGCTCGCAGAGCCAATTATATTGTCGCCCATGTCTGTAGCCTTCCTTGGACTGGGCTTTGGGGTGAGGACTCAATGGGGATGTGGCTGTCGCTGTGGCGTCGAGTGGGTATGGAGTGGCCGCCGCCGGGTGGCGCAACAATGGGCCACCTCCCTCTGCTCCTCACGTGGCAGCTCCTGTTGCGTCGCAGCGCTGGGAGCTATTGTTTAGCTGTTTGGATGGCGCAGTCGGTTACGCGAGTTAATTGCAATGATTTGTCGTCCCCGTTATGTCCTGCGGGGTTAAACAAAAGGAGAACAAACATCATGAGTATTCTTACATTTCTCGGGGGGCGGACATTCAAAAGGCTTCTTAGAATTGCTCTTAAATTTTACTGCTGCGGTTCACTGTTGCCAAGATTAATCAGTTGAAAGTACAATGTTGAATACATTTTTGTAAATTAACAGATGGTTTTGATATATATATATATATACCTTTTGGAGCCCTGCAAACAATGACTGCCTTGTAATATTTTTAATAACATATGCAGATAAAATAACAGCAATTGTATGTTTAATAAATATTTATTTAAGTATCGACTGACTAAAATCGAATCAGGACAAACGCTGCTCCTATTTTTAACATAATAAAGTAAAAAAAATATAATTCGGTTAATTTATGGCACCTTTCGGAGCCCCTAAGAAATAATACACGCTTCAATGTGATTCTTAACGTAGTAAAGCTTATCTCAGGTAAATATTTAACTAAACCAATTATTTATAGAAGATAAATCAGACATTTTATCTATATACTTCAGACAATCTAAGAGTACTAAGTATGAACGGTCTGACAAGCCTTCAGGAATACAAAAAATAGTCTTACATGATATTTCGCGATTTTTGTACGATTATACCCATTAATTCCCTAGACTTATGTTGACTCACTTTTATTATATTTGCTTTCACCCAGTTTCCAGTTAGATATAACCATATTTTTTGTTAGCCGCCAGCAGCAGGGGCATTAGGATTACAGTGTTTTGTTCCCTTTTTTGGCTTGGCGACTTATAAAGTATTCATGGACAATTTGTCGACCAACCCTACATTACTCCGTATGACAGGGACTCAGTTGCTCCCATTACTTTCCACCCTCGCTTTGGGACAATCCGGCGTATGCTTAATATTCTCACCCCTTAGCGAGATAGCAAGTCGTCCGCCTAATGCTTCCAATAAACATTCCTCGTTTGTGTCTGGCTGCAAACTAAAGTTGTCACTTCTAACGATTTCTGTAGTCTGTAGTTTCCTTTGCTTTTATGATTTCTTTCAGTATTGTCTACAGATAATGGCTGCATGACGAAATGGAAGCAAAAAACATACATTTCCACATTGGATGGTATGATGGAATGAGGAAAATGTTTTAATTGTTGAAGAACCTCTCATGGCAGCGTGCCACAAAAGTTTGCACATGGAATTTAGTTTGAAGGATTCCAGAAAGTTGTTTAAACTTTAAAGTTCCCAGTCAATGTCAGCAATTTGTTTGCTTAAAGTTTGTGTTCTTGTTAGTTTCCGTTTTTTTTTTTTATGGAAACTGAATAGGGAATACATTGCCTACAACATTTAATACCTTGCCGTATAAGTTGTAAAATTAAACTTTATCTTCGATTATTATTAAATACTACATCTTTATAAATATATCTCTATATAAATCATTCGATTCTAAAAAAGTACTGTCTAATAAATAAGTTTTTACTGTTCAGTCCATTGAAAGTGAAATCATTGCTAGTTTTTTATTTATAGTTACAGATTGAAATTTATGCAAATGGCCTTTCGGTATATTTGTTTATTTATTTATTTAATTATTTTGGCTTGCCAAATCTTATATTTTCGAATGATCCGTATGAGTGAGTTATTTATGCGCAATTTGTTATTATTTCAACGTATTTGTTCCTGGTGATTAGTGGCTGCTTAAGGCGAGGCATCATGGGCATACTAATGACTAGCTACCCCCAAAAAAAAAAACCGAATAAGAGGACAGCTTTGTTGGCATTAACATTCGCCAGATGCGACTTGGGCTTATTTAATGTATGGCTCCATTTAATCAGGATGATTGACAATAACGATCTCCGAAATGCTTTCCGCTCTCCTGTCAAACTCCACTGATTAGCCTAAGACCCACAGGATTCTGGCAAAAGCTGAGGAAATGAGAAATTCATAATTTCTCTCTAGGCCAAGCCACTTTGTGGGTGGCGGTCGGGAATTCAACCAAATCCGGCTCGGCAGGGCGGGTGGCAAAAGCCTCCCTGCTGCTCAAATATGTTCATCTCGTTGGCGGGTGAGTGAAGGCAGGAAACGCGGAGCTTGTCGCCTTGACAGGGGCCATGGAATTTGGAAGGCATCCTGGCAGCTGTGGCATCCATCCGGCCATCTAACCTGTAAGCATTCAATTCGGATTGGGGGCGATGGGTAGGGTCTTTACGTTTTCCCGGACGACGATTAAATCTGTTTCCCAACAAAGCTATTATTTTTTTTTATCACAATAAAGGGTGGCGGGGCAAGGTGGCGGGTGGCCTAATCTCTGCCACCACCTGCTGTTAGACAATTAAAACGAAATTTATTCGAATATAAATTGGGCTAACAAGCGTTTCAATCAAATTACGCGGTCGAAGCACAATAATCCAGCCACTTGCTCCAAACAAAATCGCACACAACGGATACACACACATGGCCCCTAGTATCTCCGAGTGGGAGCTCAGATATTTGCCTATTTTTTGCTTCTTGTTTCTGTTTTTTTTGTTTCGTTATTCGGTTTATTGTGGCGGAAGCTGGCATTGCCAGCGCCTCACGAAGCCTTCCCTGGGATTCGCTTCTGATTCTGCCTCTACCTCTGCCTTTCCAGGTGTACATTTTCATCCCATTGCAGCAAACACTTACACACACTGGGATTCCCACTCGTGTTCGTGTTCCAAATAATATTTGGGCGCTTTGTAAACACACAAAAAATCTTTTGGACGCGGCCGCGGGTCTTTAATAAATAACAATCTCGGATGAATAATAACTGTGGGAATTTGTGGGCAGCTCTTTGAAGTCCAGTTCTGCTCTCGGCAGCCGTTGCCCGACGGAGGAAAACCGAGGCGGTCTGTAAGCACCGAGCGCTCTGGCGAAAATGTTGGCCAAAGTTCACCGTAATCGGACCAGAAAGCTAAGGCGCTGAGCTTGCGGAAGCTTTTCCGTTTTTCCGCCAGGCCTTTGAGTGGAATCCGATGCACTTTTCACTCAAGGCACCCCCAGCAATTCTTTCCATTCATGCCACAGTTCTTTTCGCATGCTTTACGCATCAGCGCTACGAATTAGCCGGGTTAGTGTGTTAGTTGGCAGCGGGAGGACATTAGTCAAGACTGAGTGCCTCTGCATGTGCCTTTCGGGCCGAGCATCATGTGCAGATTTGATTTCACTTTTCACGTCTTCTCGGGCCCTCGGCTTAATGCGATTTCCCACGCCGGGTCAAGGTCGATGCTGCGACTTGTGCACCCGCCCAGCTGCACTGTAAGTGTGACAGTCCCCCGTTTGCCCCCTTCTCGATAAGCTTTTGTTCGGAGCGATGAATGGGAAAAGTCTTTGAGAATTCGTCTTTGCCAGATTAGTTTGGCTTGGCAGCCAAGTGATTTGTTTCGGAGGAATGAATAAATTAAGGGAATGAATTATACACGACAGATGTGTGTAAGCGAAAGAGTATTATTACACATAAAATGCGGTATTTGCCGTTTATAGTGTATTACCAGAATAAGAATACTATTATTAAAATTATTTTCTAATATCCAAATCTATCTATCTATCTATCTAATATCAAATTTAATCATTTTTGTTTTTGGACAATTTGCAAAATCTGCACTTTTTTTTAGAAAAAAATACAAATAACATATAACGTTATTTTATGCGTTTTTATTATTATAATTTAAGTCAAAAGCATGCAACGCGATAACGGAGACATTTCCGACCCTATAAAATATATTTATTTCAATTTTAATTTAATATAAATTTAAATTAAGTATGCATATTTAAAAACGCAATAAAAACTGACTAAAAAGCTTTTCAAATTGATTTGAACGATTTTTTTTAGTTATTGGTTTTTGAACTTTGATTTTCACAAAATCAAATCATAGAATAATATTGATTTGGAAAATAAGAATATTGGTTGGGCTACTTATATTTCAACTAGATTTGCAATACAAGTTGGTTTCAATGCCAGCATATACATATACACAAAGAACTGGTAAATAGGTTAATGTTTTAATGTTTAATTAAGAACCTATTTAATGTGGCTTAAGTGTGTAAGTATTTGGCCAAGTGCTAAATCACTTAAAAACTCGACCTTAAATCAGTCACTTCAGTCATAAAGCTGCTTAAGAACTCTTAATTTGTTGAACATTTCTGTAGAATTTCGAAATGTGCTTTTTTTAAAATGTAACCTTATAATTTGCTTACATTTTGGTTTCTTTGTTTACGATAAATAGCCGATAAAGATGTAAACAAAATAAGTTCCACAGAAGCTATTTCTATTGTTTTCGTAATTGCTAAAATGTTGTTTCTTAGCATTTAAAGATTCAGCGATTCCCAGATAAAATATAATCAATGCTAATTAAATATTCACAAATAAGAACAAAAGAATTTTTAATTATGCTTTTTTGAATGACTTTATTGCTAAGTGTTTGCTTAAAAATTTCCTAATATCATTAGGGAATATACATTTCAGTATTTTCTTTATTGAAACGATCCTAAAATATAATTTTTAAAATAAAAATTATAAGGAAGTTGTTACTTTAGTACGTTCTATGTGCAGGCATTATGACTTAATTAAAATAATTGTAATACGGATACGAAGGAAATTAAAACTTATTTTTTATGGTTAAACCTTGACTCCTTGACTGACCTATCCCACTGTCGGCACAGTGTCATTCATACCTTGTCTTTTCACTGTCACATGACTCCTCTGAGGATTAATTTCTGCAAATACTGCTATCGGCCTGTCAGAAGCGACGTATTTACTTAGTGAAGCGATTATCGAGTGCTTAAAAAGCAATCAATTATACGACCATAAGAGCCAGGTGCGTGAATTAGCATGCGGCGGTCAAGCCCACTCCGGAGCTTTGGAGCTGAGGCAAGCGAATCACATGCGTGGGAAAAGCCGAGCAAACAACGAAAAAACGTCTGACGCCACAAGTGGTCGGCATGCAAACAGATGCAAACGTCGCCGTCGACTGCGCCTGCTGCTGCGACGTCGACAGAGGCGGTCAGCTGAGCGGCGAACAGCTGAGTGGCAGACAAAAAACAACACACGCGGCGCACAACACACACACAACTCCTTGTGTGCTCCTGTGTTTACATGGCGGGGCGCAGGCGTGACTCAGCTTTGGGCCAGCTTGGAAAGCTCCGTGGGCCAGCTTAAAGCCCAAAAGCTGAGCCATTTCCGAGGAAAAGTTTGTCTGGCCGAAGGGATTTTCCTTCCAGTTGTCGAGCGACGCGCAGAGCGCCACGTTGTCCTGCCCAGCCCCGGAAAAGCCAGTGAAAGGAAGAGCGTCGCGTTGGGCGGGCGCCGAGAAGTAGGCAACATTTGCTGCCTGGCCACGGTGCGTATGGGTGATGTGATGCTGTACTGTGCTAAGATGCTGTGCTGGCAGCAATGAAATCCGATAGGAAAAGCTCAGGCAGCCAGTGGTGGAAAATCAAAAAAAAAAATTAACAGACTAACAAACAACAATTGTACTCCAGCTCAGTTTTAAATTCAAAAAAGTGAAAACAAGAAACACCCAAAATTGTCAGTGAAAACAGAGGAACAAAGGGATAAAAGTTCGTCCTGTGTGCGTGCCATAAAAGTTGCCTGTGTGAGTGTGTGCCTGTGTGTCTGTGTGCGCAAAAAGAATAGAGAAAGCAAAGCAGCCTGTAGGAGTGGCACACAAAGTGTTTGCATAACTTAACTCGCGATAGCCACCCACCAACCGCCGAGCCACCGAGCCGTCGAGCCGCCGCCCACAGCCAATAGCTTGATTAAATGCCTCCAAATCAAGGCGGAGTCGAGTGCTGAAGCAATGGATATGCCCGAAGGATATCCAGATTGTGGTGATGTAAAAACGAATTTAAAGACTGCCGAGAGTGTGCGAAAATATACCCTGAATAGTTTGCAGTGCGGTGTACCGGAGTTGAGGCGTGGCCGCTCTAATCCATCGCGTCATGGATAGCTCCCAGACATCCCAATGTGTGATTGTGTCTGTGGTCGTCGGCGTTCTTCTGCTTATCCTGGGCGCCGCTTTGTATATCCTGTATATATTCGTCTTGGCCCCATTGGCCGATACAATAGAAGACGAGGCCCTAAAAGAAGGTGGCTGTACCCCATCTAATGCCCTCGTAAACACAAGTTTTAACTATGGCACTGTTACAGAGAGCACGATGTGACCATATACTCGATTATCATAACGACTGAGCTGGAGGAAATTATAGCTTTGATCTTGCCCCTTCCTGTATAATATATATGCTTTCGAGATTGTCGTGTATTTACTTTTACTTGGGTTTTTTAAACTGCTCTCTATTACCTCTGCTTCGAGAAGTTTTAAGTCCCACTTACATTTTTAATAATGTGTGAAGATGGTTAAAGGGTACTAAAACATAGGTGAAATATACTTATACACAAAATAACTTACTAACAAAAATTATCTTGCGCTTGAAACTAATTAAAAAGGGAATGAAAAGCGCTTTTTATGACAATGGTCATAAGTTTTCCCCGTCTATAACAATATATTTGTAACCTATACAGGCTCATAATTTTCTTTCAACAAGCCTGAAATCCAAAATTATCCCAAACAATTGGTACTACCAGGCTTGTGCACATTCATACTCTTATACCCTTCAGAATTACCCCTGAAATTCATCAAAAACTCGATGGGCGAATGGGAATCCCTCGGAAAAGGCTCGCCCTTTGTCCGCACAAACCACACAGTAGCTCAAGTCCAACGAGTCGTTGGCCATCAGGCACTTTAGCAACAATAGACCGAATGGGGAAATTCGGCTAACTGAGGCACGTCAATGTGCAATGCTTGAAATCATGCACAGAATGGCTCCATCCCCTCTCGGCCCCAATCTCCGGGAGCGGGTCTGCCAGTCATCAATCCCCTAGATTGGGATTCAGTGAAGCGGAACGCATGGGGAACGAGGGAACGATGGAATACGTACATATGTTTGGCAACTCGTGTGTGAAAAATGCCCGGGAAAATTGCCTACGAAAAGATGCTGCAAAGTACACAAAAATATAAAATGTGAATTGCCAACAATGGGCCAGGAAAGTCGCAACACTTTAGCAAATTCGATAGCTGCATGGCGCCGGAGGACGGACCTCCTTGACTTGCTTATTGGCTTAGATGGCTTTCCCGGCTGAGCCGCACACACGGAGCCGGACCACAATGGATTGGCCAGGGGTCGGAGGACAGAGGCGAAAGGGATAAAAGGTTAACGCAACAATGGATACTAAGGATTGAGGCGGCGGTGGCGGCAACAAAGTTCGGTTCAAAGTTTTTGGGGCTTTTGATTGAAGCTTTTGTCGTCGGACGACTCCTTTGGGAGTAGTCCTTCCTGCTGCTGGATCGCACATAAAACAATTCCCGTTTACAGACGGCAAATTAAATTATCTCAAATTGGCCAAGGGGAGAAATTACCCCGCATAATGGCCAGATCGATATGGGCCCAAGGATATCCGTCCCGGAAAGACGATTCAATTGAGCCCGAGGCGGAGTCAAACAATCTGAACCCCCACCTGCGGTTGGATCTTCATTAAAAGTATTTCGCAATGTGGGAATTAAAATCAAAACCACTGCAATATTTCAATAAAGCCCCATCATCATCAAATGGGAGCCGCCGTCGGGCCCGCTGTTCTCGTTGTTGTCAGTCTGTCAGTTCGAATTACCCAGAGACCACCTCCAGCACATCACCTACTTTTCCACCCACTGCCACTCCCCTTTAACGCCCTGCACAGCCGTATTCAATGAACCTCGCCGGCTGCAAGCCCCACACATGCTACCACAACAACAAAAATTTATAAAAATGTTAGCCAAGGCACGTTCGTTATGTTAAATGGTTAAACAAAACTGGCGAAGCGAATTTATCGGCCGGTGCACTGACCTTGGGATACCCTTTCTTCTAAGCAGGATAACAACGATATAGATTATAACAAAATAATATAGCCTAATCATCATCATTTGATAAGAGAGAGTAATTTTTGTTTCACTTCTCTCGTTAGACCTATATTAAATACCTGGCTTTTTCTCTATGATTAAACTAAAAGTTATTGTGTAAAGAGTAGTAAACCATTCAGGCATGCGACCCGTATAGTCTCTTGTACGTACACTCAAAGTTCATTAACTGCCTTGTAAGGGGACATGTAAAAATTCGAATAGCAAACAAATCGAAGTGTGAAATTCATATGAAACTATTTGGAAAGTACGCGCCATGAGGCGATTCCTTTCCCTTTCGATGACATCGTATGTTGGCTCGGTTCGCTGATAGTAAGTATACTCCTATACCCTGCTACCCGTTTGCATGCGGGAATTGTTTCAGCCCCACTTCACGGTAGGGAAAATGGAGGGACGGTGAGGGCTTTCCTTGGGGAAATTCGGTGCACTGTTTAGTCAGCTGAACTCGAGAGTTCCTGGGAGCCAAAGGCAACGTTGAAGACCGCTGAAGTCTAATCAACTATTTATGGGGATTAATAGGAAATGAGCGCAGATGGCGAATGAGTAATAAAGTGCACAGCACTTGGGTGCGGGTGGGGAGGAGGCGATGAAAAACAATTTAACGAA
>JAEIHY010019889.1:0-24669 GCA_018904565.1 Drosophila tsacasi
GCACCCACCAGCAACTTGGGCACCGGCTTGTTCGGATCGTCACCCTTGTACAGATCCTTCAGTGACTCCAGCACGAAGAAGCGGATGGCCTGGTTGGATCCCTGCTTCAGAATGGTGGGCGTCAGGCCCTTGTAGATGCCAGTGATGCCCTCCGTCTTAACGATCTGTCCCACTCCATGCACGAATCCTTTGAACTTGGGATTGGCACTGCGCTGGTCGTTAATAAACTTCACCTTGATGGTCTCCATGGGGGTGACGGCCACAATTGCTTCGCAAACACCGGCACCCAGACCGCAGAGCAGCTTGCCGGAGGTACTCAATTGACCCCTGGAGTCCACAGAGTGCGTTTTCAGGAACTCGAAGGCGCCAAACCTGCAAATGAAGTAAATAGTTAAAAAAACTGATGACATTGGTCACAGTCCTACTCACCTCGCCGCCGACTTGGGAATGCTGCCGTAGAGCAGCACACTGAGACCGCGGTAGAGCCCGAAGAATCCGCGCTGCTGCACCGTCTTCTTCACGCAGTCGAAGATGCCGTTGTACTTCTTATTCGCTCCCTTCTCGTCCAGCTGCAGTTGTGTTTTAACGTACTCGGTGGGATATGTGATGCAGATTTCGATGCCTCCGGTTATACCGCCGGCCACAATGCCCTTGAGACCCTGTTCTCCCCCGCTGGCAGCCGCAGCTCCGTGCTCCGTCATCCAGGGGCGCCGCCGATATGGGCTAACCAGGACGACGATGCCCGGTTGCTCCATGCTAACAATTAAATAGGGATCAGTATTCAGCGGCAGTTAAGCTTCAAGCTTGTTCATTTAATTTCAGCTGATAGTTTTAAAAATCTGGGATTAAGCTCTGAATTGTCACCTCTATATAGAGCTGCATATCAATTAAAGGATATATAGCATTCCTAGACCTGCTTCTAAAAGCGATGTACAATAAGTTTTCTGACTTGGAATTTGGTGTCGAATTGACAGCATAAACTTAAAATAAAAATATGTTTCTTTATGTTCATTCAGATCCCAAACGAAAGAGCAAAGAATCTTCCGCAAAACCACCTGGTTTTTATACTTACATCTGAATAAATTGAAAGAATTTTGGGCTTTGACCGAAACTAAGGATTTTTCGATATTTGTATTTGGAAATACATTTTGAATTTTGTTTCTAGGCATATCTAACCTTGATTAGTTGGCTGAAAGGGAGACTTGTAAAGAAAACATCGGAAATATTAAAGCACTTCAGTGTTTTGGTTTATTCAAATGCATTTTGAAATAGGCCCCCCTCGGAGGGGGTAATCTTCTCGCATACACCGACCGCGGGTGTATGGGTGCTAAATCATAAATTAACATTAGGCTGAGCGTGCAGTTCCGTTAGTTTAATTCACTGTTAGTCAATAACAATAGTGGCTATCTGAGTTAGTTGCGATGCATGTAGTCGAATGATTATAGTTGTAGATCAGTCGTGGACAGCTCCTGTCGCTTAGACAGCCTTGTAGACGCGCACGCACTTCACGCTGCCAATGGTGAGGGTCTGCCGGAGAGGGAGTTACGTTAGGGAGCATTAGATAATGGACAGCAGTGTACTCACGGTGATCAGCTCGCCATCGTTGAACTCGCGGACAATGGTGGTGGGCTTGTCGCCCTTCTGCTCCTGCGTGAGCTTGTTGCCATCGAGGGTGATGATGCTCTTCACGTTGCGACCGTCCAGGGTCTCCTCGTCGAACTCCACGCCCAGTTTGAAGCTGATGGCGGAAGTCTTGAAGGTGGAGGTGGTGGTCAGGGTGTAGGTATCACCCTCCAGAGTCACCTCCACGGTGGGGCTCAGGCTGTTGCCCATCTTGCGCGTCACCAAACCGACGCCTGCGAACAAAATGAAATACAAAATTTGATGAAAAGGTCAGAAATCGGGAACTAAGGGCAGGGAAAATGAAAAATTGGAATGCGAGAGATGAATTATGGGCAGACTGCACATAATTGAATTAGCCCAACAAACTCGGAGGAGACCCAACAAGATCGGCCACAATGCAAATCATATTTTATTTAATTAAAAATAATAAAGCCGAGTCACGCAGCCGAAGCAGTGCAGACTCCGCTGCTTCTGAAACGTCAAAAGTCGAGCTCAAGGTTAACGAACAATGCGGGCTTCTGCTCCTCCTCCGGGGGCTTATCAATTGGCAAGCCCCTCTATATATAGATCGGGCGGGGACAGCACCTTATCTCACAGTAGTGCACTAAATATATGTGTATAAATGTGAGCATCCCGTTTGCAACAGACAGGGTTCTTGAGAAAAGCTAACCCAAGTGCTTAAAATTATTCCAAATTAAAGATAATCCCTTTAAAATGATATGGGGGACTGTTCAAAATCGATGGATTCAAGAGAAATAAGCGAAGCAAAACCGTAAAATCGAAGATAAGCCATGTCATATAGTCATTTAATGATAAGCCACGTAATTATTTGCCCGTTTTCAAATAATGGCTGCCTTTTGTTAATTGCACTATTTATATTTCTGTATTTCTTGCAAACTCACAATTTATGGCCATGCCTCATTAGTTTCCAGTAATAAACACGTTTTGAAAACAAAGTAAAACCCTAATAATAGCTTGCAATTATCGAAGGAGGAGAAGGAATGGGAGAAGAAAGTTAGACCTCTCCTGACCCCATGCTTTCTATCGCTTTTATTTGGAGCGATTGTACATCTATCAAGCCAAGCCAATAGGGCCAATCAATTATGCTCAATTATGTATGGATGACGACAAGCTTGTAGCTTGTAGTTGGTGCTTTGCGAGCCCCTCGAGTCAAGTGTCAACCGTCTGTCGCCGCGCGATAACTTCCCACCCATGGGAACGCAGCAACTGTACCCAGAGATCGATTTATATGCATCGTATACGTCTATATGATTCGAAAACCTTGAATAGATTAGGCTCGCCTGCAATTTCCAGCTATGGTCAACGATAGGGCACCAGCCTGCCCAAAGTGCAAAGACTGTAATCGTTGCCCAATTATCGTGACCATCCATCCAACCCACATACATATATAGGCATATAGTTTATCGCATTTATATATGACAGCTGATAACTATTGCCGAGGCCCCCAGCCACAACAGGTTGTTTTTGGGCTTTGTTTGGATTTGAAAACTGAGATCTACGTGGCCCGTCTGGGGGACCAAGTCTAGCGTTGAAACCAAAACCGCAAGACAAGAAAAGTTCTGGCTTACTTGGGGTCTGGAAAATAAATCCGGACCTCAAAGTGGCGCGACATCTCCGGTTTCCCAATATACACAACATGTCACATCCCCCCACGCCGCCGATATAGGATATAAGTCTAGACTGGGGCACAGGAAATCGAGAAAAATAAAAAATTAAATGCAAAAATATTCATTTAGATTTATGGGAATTAAGCCAGAGTCATAATGAACCCAGATAATAACAGACTAGAGTTTAGACTCTAGTCAGACTGCGAGGCCAAAGATCAGAACCTACTTTTTAGTAGACGGACAACTAATAGCCCGGGCAAAGTTCACTGGGAACTTTCCCCGAAAAATCTGGCATACGGTACATATACGACGACACCTGTCGAGAAAGGCTAATGTCACGATGATTTTATGATGAAGTGACTCAAAGAAAGGGGGCCAAAGTACAGCCCATTGAATTAGTTTTTGGGTTTATGGCGCCGCCAACAGATAGATAAGCTTTTAGTGCTCCTATGCTTTTTGCACTCTGATTCGCAATTCTACATTTTTTTTCGGCAAGGTAAGCACGTTTTTCGGTTCTTGCATCTCCCTTTTCAGCGGCGGTTCCCTCTATTGATTTTCAGCTTCCACTAACACACAGGCGTATGGAGAGTTTGCACAAGCACACACACACACTGCAGAAAAAGCCGGCCGGTTGATTTCGGTGGCGTGTTTTCGGGCTTCCTCTCCCCTCCCCCTCTGACTTTTGTGATGCATGAAATTTGTGCTGCATTGCGGGATTCTTTCACTTTCTTTCAACTCACCCAGCTCCTTCATGTACTCATCGAAGTTCTCGGATTTGTCGAGCTTGTACTTCTTTCCAACGAACGATGCCATTTTAACGGTAAGTCTGGTCTGTGGTTCTGCACAAGATATTCACTTTTCAAAATTTTCGGAGCGAATAGAATTTACTTTGCGCTGGCGCTCTTTTATACTCTCCAGACGCCGGAAGGGATGGAGAGCTATGGACGGTGCTATCGATAACATCAGAGCTTTTGGAGACTGCGATTGCTAGCCGTTGAATTTAAAAACAATATTTTTTATTCTTCTGCTCGAAAACCTACAGCTAAAAATACAGCTTAGAAATGAAATGTTATGTTTTTTAATTTTTTTAAATTATTAACAAGAATATATGTAAATAAAAAATATACAGAGTGTAAATCTTAAATTTGTTGTTGATGTATGCATTATTAAAATTATTTAACTAATGAAATAGGTTACTCTCAATTTAAATATTTATTTTAAACAATCGATAGTGTCAAACGCGTTGAAAGTGTCAGCTCTATTTGACAACTGCCAGAACTTGAACAAAGCTCTCTCTCGCGCTCTCTGCAAAGTTATTGAGCGAATGCTGCGTTGGTTTTGAATTTTTTATGCCCGCTTGGCGGATAAGAGCAAACATTTAATGATCTGCCTTGGGATCGGCTTACCTGATGCAAAACCGCGTACAGTTTATACATAGTATATTGCATTTGTACGTACAATGGCGCCACTGAGTTCTGTTTTCGCCTTGTTACATAAAGCTGCTTTTGGCGCTCTCCAAAATAAGGTTCCATGTGACGATCCGCATAGCTTTCTCCTCTTCCTCTCCCTACGAGTTGTCATTGAGAGCCCCCACCAGACCCTCTTGCACCTCAGCGTATCGCCTGCAGCCTTAATTGATTCAAAGGTGCCGGCCTAATAACAGGAACAATGTAAATACATACATAACAGTCATGCAATTTATGAATGTATGAAAATATCTGGATATGAATGAAGCTCAAAATACAGTCAACATTTTGCGATTTAATACATACATATCTTTTAAAATTTTAAAAATAGATTTTTTGCTTCAAAACATTTAGTCTGGATGCGACTTTTGAACCTCCACAATTAGATAGATGTATACTAACATGAATAATACAAATTTACTTGTCTAGATTAAAAACTTTCCACACTTTTATATCTTTTTCCCTTTTGGATACTTACTTCAGTGCCAAATGGTGATTCCCGAGTCCAAAAAAGCTGATAGTCATCAATAAAAGTCTATGCGCTTAGCGAAATTAAATTACCACCCATCCATAAAACTTTTTATGGCTTTTCCATAATCGATTAACTTGGTCAATTAACGTACAACAATTATTAAACCTTATAGCATTATAACCGGGAAAATAGTTATTTTATTGTTTATATAAATCAATATTTAATAGCCAGAGATGAAGCCGATTTTTAACCGAGTAACATCGATGTTTTATTAGCCTTAGCAGTTATTCAAATTTTTATAAAAGTTAAATTACCTGCGCATTCCGAAAATCTTTGATATTTCTATTTATCCAGGTGTCCAAAATAGATAAAAATTCGAGTTATAAAGGTTGGACTTTATATCTACCCATGTGTAAATATACCATTTTAAAGGCGCTCCTCTGTGGGTCAGTGGCACCAATTGAAAGCGCACGGGAACTGCTAAGTGATCATGCATGTGTATAAATAACTTTCAACACAATTCGTTGCATATTATGAGTGTGAATATCTTTTGAAAAGTCGCCGCGCCACTGAATTGTAATCTAATCAAGCACTTCCTTCCACCCAAGCCCAATCCAATGCAATATTGAGATTACCCACGGATCTCCACAAGCCGGGGCCGGCCCATCCTCTGCTGGGTGGCATCTATGTATTTATTTAAATACATATTTACTCATATATAAGTAAGAACAGACCTTCCGATTTCTTTTGGGGCCTTCAGTTATCGTATTAATTCAATTAGTATTTCGTAGACCTCCTTACTCGTCAACCACCCCTTATATTTATACGGCCGATCATAAAAGTTAGTTACACAATCAATATATGAAGACACTTTTAGTGGATGTCTATTTTGAATGCAATAACTTTCTTAAGTGCAAATTTCATTCTAAAATTTCAATATGTTTATTTTTAGCCGAATTTTGTCAAGTCTGTCTGAAACCGCCTACAATTTTTAATATTAGGATAGCCTAAAAATTATACTTAAAACTAATATTGTCTTTTGTATGTTTTAAAAAATGAACTAAACTCTGAAAAATAACGGTTTTAGTATAATTTCTTTTCTCTATTGCTTCCTTTTTGTGGAACTCTTTTGGGCTTTCCTAAACATGCCCAAAAGTATGCAGTATAAATCAAAATTGGCCTTTTGTAAAGCTGGCGCTACTTTTTAAACCGTTACCATAAATTCAAATCTTCTCTATCGTATTGCCTTGTCACCTTTGGCGTTTTTTATTATTCCTATTATTATATGCATTGTACATATGACACCTTTAACATCTATGAGATCAAGCGCGTACAACGAGAACGTCAACAAATTTGCAAGCTTATAGAATGTTTGTTTGCCAGATAAAAGGCGTATCACAATTACACATTTCTTATTACTGATTACAAGAGCCAAGTGTCATGCAAAATGGGGGAAAACGGCGTTGGGAGACCGGCTTATCAGACAATACAAGATACCAGATACCAGATACCAGAGAGACCTGTTGAATGGGAGCGGAAAGAATGGGAGAGCGAGAAACGGGAGAGTGATTGAGTGTAGAGTGTAGAACGAGAGAGCGAACAACAGAAGAGCGAAGGTCGGAAGACAGTTGGAGCTTTAGAGAGTCGGAGAGCGTACTGAGAGCCCCAGATAGCCGGCGGCCAGCGATCTTCCGATCTTAACCTGGCACAACAAGTGCAAGAGAGTGTACACTGGACAAAAAAATACTATAAGCTTCAGGAAAGCACTCAAATTTATATTAAAAAAATATGTATATGTATTTAAACTATTTTGTTTTTATTTTATTGATTTAATAATAATAAAAATAACATGTTATTAAGACCTTTTCGAGCTGAAGTCCCTTACCAAAGATCTATAAACCTTTAGAGAGTAAATTTTCCACTATTGGTTTGAGCAAAAAACCGGGCAGAGAAACTCGCGAATCGACTCTCTGTTATACATTTTCTTGAATAAATTTTAATGACTCAATTTTCGAGTGGTAATTTTTTTTTCTGAGTGCAGTGGCGCAAGTATTTAAGGGAAGTGCGAGAGCGGAGCGCATTAGAACAAGCGGAGTGTCGGACCTCGTGGATCGAGCAGCGTACTAGGCCGTGCGCATTCCCATATGGATCCGATAAGTTCGATGTGGACAAAAGCGAATTAGAAATACAGCGCAACGCGACCGATGACGAAATTCGGTTGTAACAGAGATAGAAGTGAACTGAAGTGATCTCTGGGAGCAGCAGTCTGCCCGTCGAAGCGCTGGAATAAAATCAAATGCCAAGTGATATTATCTGTGCGGCAGTGGAAAAGTTTACTCCCTTCGGACGCGATTAGAAATCGAACTTCGAGATACAAGATACAAGATCTGATATCTCAGAGGTTGCTCGCTCGCTCGCTCCCTGCTAATGCCAAACTAATTATATTAGAGGCGAGCGCGTGTCCCCTTTCTGATCGGAAAGTGCTAATCAACCACTGGCTAATTCAAAGACAATCAATCCCCCGACCTCAAACAAGTCCCCAGTAATGCGACAGTGTATATAGTGCAATTCAACTCCAATTAGTGTAATCCAACCTGCCAATCCACCAGCCATGCAGTCGATGAAAGCCGATGAACTGCCGGAGAATCCGCGCGAGCGCTCCAATCCCTTGTCCTCGCTTTTTTTCTGGTGAGTTACCCCAATTTTTGGAGTTCATACAACCATTAATTAGTACATGCCCCTAGTGATATCTCTAAAGGAGTATCTTCTTTAAAGATACATACTCATATATGTTTATTTGATAAACGTACACATTCTACACAAATTGTTTGCTTAAAACCCACTTCTTGTGAAACACAAATAAGCTTAAAATAGTTCTTCTTACGAGTATTTAAAAAGATCCCACAGATTAAAGCCGCTTTGATAAGAGAATTAACCCCATTGATGAGTAGTTTAGGTGCTACTTTTCGCTGTATGGGGAACGCTTTTATATTCATACTCAGGGCAAGGGGATTTTCGGTGGGCATGACGGAGCTGGCGACGCGACACAACTGACAGTTGATTATTTCATTCAATGGCTCGCTTAATTTGCATGACCGAGTCGTGGAAATCTTTACCCATTCGTCCGGAGCCCAGAGAACGCCCATAGCTTTATTCAATTGGCTACCAATTGAAGTTGACACTTTGCCAGTGCTACTTAGTTCCATGGAACTACTCGCAAGGGAACTTGGCTTGGAACTATTCCCAAGCAACAATAATCATAATTATGATATCCGACCGTGATAACTGGATAGGAAAAATAGGAATGAATCAGAGGGTATCACTGGGTGTGGATATACGCACATTAGTCAAGCCTTCAAACATCAAAACTTTATCAGCCATACACAAATTTGGTTTAGAGAGACTTTAACTTGTTGATTAGATTTAAATGCCAACATTTCAATATGTTCAGTTTGTTAAGTAATTATTTCGGGACGTTACTGTCTAGGGTATGTCTTTGATAAAAAAATTTTATAGTGACGTTGGCTTTGGCTTATAAACGCGGACTTATCAGCAAATATAAATGCTTTGTTGCTAGATAAATACATCGCACAGTAATGTATTATTATTAATTTTTTTTATTGTACCATGTAATTACTTATTTCCATTGTGACTAGAATTCGAGTTACTAAAACTTCATTTTGACCGTGACATACTCGTATTATATTTCTGCATTGGCTAGCAACAGTTTTTGCCTCTTTTTTGATCTGATAAGCGCCTGGGAATGTCAGTAGTCTCCTTCTAATTGTGTTTTGTTTTTTGGCTGTCATCACATAAGAATTATCAGTATCAGTCCTCCTGATAAGAGAAAGCCTTCCGCTAATTATATTTTCGTTGTACTCTCAATAAAATGTGGCTTTACCTTGCCTACGTGATGCTGTTCCCACCTCAAGTTTTGCCATGCCCGTCCTTTTCAAGGGGCGCAAGAAGACCCTCGAGCAGAAAGATCTTTATAGAGCACTTAAAGAGCACAAGTCAGGTGAGTTATCTATCTATTAAGTTTTCCAAGAAGTCTCTAGTATCCATGTAAATCTCTTTCAATATGTAGACTCTCTGGGAGATCGTTTGTGCGCCGCTTGGGATGAGCAGGCGGCCAGAACTGAGACACCGAGTCTGGGTCGAGCCCTGATTAAGGTATTTGGCTGGCAACTGGTACTTACAGGTATTTCCCTGTTTCTCCAAGAATTTCTAACCAAGTGAGTAGTTTTCAGGGGATGTGAAATCATAGTCTAGTCACTGACTCCATCCTTCATTCCCTTCCAGAGTCACACAGCCCATTTGTCTGTTCGGCGTAATGGCCTACTTCTCCGGCAATGATCCGGATCTCACCAAGGCTCAGCTCTATGCCACGGGCCTAATAGCGGGTTCAGTCTTCAGTGTGTTGATTGGACATCCTTACATGTTGGGGCTGCTTCATCTGGGCATGAAAATGCGTGTTGGTAAGTGGTGATTTCTACACCTAATCTTGATTTGACACCAGCTAAGCTTCTTGTTATTGCAGCTCTTAGCAGCCTCATCTATCGGAAAGCTCTACGTCTAAGTAGGACCGCCTTGGGAGATACCACCGTGGGACAGGTGGTTAATCTCCTGTCCAACGATGTGGGACGCTTCGATTTGGTTTTGATCAACGTCCATTACCTGTGGATAGCTCCCCTCGAGCTGATTCTAGTCACCTACCTGATGTATCTAGAGGTAAGTGGGTGGTTAGGATATCGAAGAGAGGAAACGTTTCTAAGCAAACCGGTTTTTAGCTCATGGAACATTTCGATTCGCCCTTTTGAGTTCTTTGAACGTGACCCTGAATCATGATTATTAAGCAAACATGGCTTAGCATAATGCATAACCTTCTCCCGACAAAGGTTCTCAAGAGTAAAATCTACCGACAATAACAATAATGCTTTCCCCTGGATATAGCCATACCAAGACCATGTTGGGCTTACTTATTCAAACATTTAGCTATCAGTGAATAGTTCGGCTGTGAATATAAATGTTGACTTATTATTATTAATTACTTTTGTACGTACACAAATGGCTGATCAATTACAAAAGCAGTGAATGAAAATTTAATTTAATTTGGAGAGGAATATATTTTTAAAAATATAATGTGTTATTTATTTTCAGATTGGAGTATCTTCTCTGTTTGGCGTAGCTATAATGCTGCTCTTCCTACCCTTCCAATCCTACCTGGGCAAGCGGACCAGCGTGCTCCGACTGAGAACCGCCTTGCGGACGGATGAACGCGTCCGGATGATGAACGAAATCATCTCGGGCATCCAGGTGATCAAGATGTACGCCTGGGAGAAGCCCTTCGGCAAGGTGGTGGAGCTTACACGCTTCAACGAGATGCTGTGCATCAAGCAAGTCAACTATATCCGCGGTATTCTCATCTCGTTCGCCATGTTCCTGTCCCGTGTCTTCGTCTCCTCCAGTCTAATTGCCTTCGTCCTGCTCGGAAACATCCTGAATGCTGAGAAGGCCTTCTTTGTCGCCGCCTACTACAATATTCTGCGACGCTCCGTGACCATGTTCTTCCCGCAGGGCATCTCCCAGTTTGCCGAGCTACTGGTCTCCGTCCGTCGCCTGGAGACGTTCATGCACCGACCGGAGACTCAAGTCAGGGATAAGTCGAGGAGTCCCACTCCCGCACCCAAAGGAGAGTCGCTGAATGGAGACAGTCCCAAGAGCAATGGCCTGTCGGAGAATCTGATCGAGTTTAATCAGTTTCAGGCTCGCTGGGAGAGCCATTCGGTGGAGCCCACGCTGGAGGACATCAATCTGCAGCTGGGACGTCGCAAACTGGTGGCCGTCATTGGACCCGTGGGCGCTGGCAAGTCCAGCTTAATACAGGCTGTGCTTGGCGAGTTGCCGGCAGAAAGCGGAAGTCTGAGAGTCAATGGAAGCTACTCCTATGCCGCCCAGGAGCCTTGGCTCTTCACCGGCTCCGTGCGCCAAAACATCCTGTTCGGATTGGAGTGGGACAAGCATCGCTATCGCACCGTGATCAAGAAGTGCGCCCTGGAGAGGGACTTTGAGTTGTTGCCCTATGGCGACAAGACGATAGTGGGCGAGCGAGGAGCTTCGCTTTCAGGCGGTCAGAAGGCTAGGATAAGTTTGGCACGTGCGGTGTATCGACGGGCGGACATTTACCTGCTCGATGATCCACTTAGTGCTGTGGACACCCACGTGGGACGCCATCTCTTCGACCAGTGCATGCGCGGTTACCTGCGGAGCGAGCTTGTGATCCTGGTCACGCACCAGCTGCAGTTTCTGGAGCAAGCTGACCTCATAGTGATAATGGAGAAGGGTCGCGTTAGCGCCATGGGCACGTACTCATCCATGAAGCGCAGTGGCCTGGACTTTGCCCAACTTCTCACGGCCCCGAATAAAGAGGATGAGGCGCTGGAGGAGACGGAGTTCGCCATTGGCGACGGCGTAGATCGCTTGGGCGTGCCCTCGCTGAGCAGAATGGACAGCAAGATCAGTAAGCCGAGCACACGGAACAACAGCTTCACCTCGTTGAGTTCCATGGCGGAATCGATGGCTCAGGAGGCGGCCTTGCAGCTGCAGGAGAATCGAGTAGAGGGCAAGATTGGGTTGGGACTGTACAGGGAGTATCTGACGGCGGGCAGCAGTTGGTTTATGCTTTCGTTCATGGTGTTTCTCTGCCTGGCCACGCAGATCCTGTGCTCGTTTGCGGATTACTTTTTGTCTTATTGGTAAGTGGAGCAAATTGGGTTTATTAATTACATATTTATCCTTTACTTGCTCTTGCAGGGTGGATAAAAACACAGATGGCACTGATATAAGTTCGGATCCGGAGGACATGTACTACTTTGCTGCCCTTAATGTGGCCGTGGTGGTGTTCACCATCGTTCGGACAATGCTCTTCTACAAAATGGCCATGCGCAGCTCCACGCAATTGCACAATTCCATGTACCGTGGCATAACGAGGGCTGCCATGTACTTCTTCAACACGAATCCCTCGGGACGCATTCTCAACCGCTTCTCCAAGGATCTGGGACAGGTGGATGAGGTCCTGCCCACCGTTATGCTGGATGTGGTACAGCTCTTCCTCACTCTGCTGGGCATCATCATTGTCATCTGCATCACCAATCCCTACTATCTGATCCTCACGCTAGCCCTGGCCATTATTTTCTACTACATCAGGGAGTTCTACCTGAAGACATCGAGGGATGTGAAGCGATTGGAGGCGGTGGCCAGGTCACCGATTTACTCTCATCTGGGCGCCACCATCAGCGGCCTGCCGACAATTCGTGCGTTGGGAGCTCAGAAGGAGCTAATAGCTGAGTTCGACAATCTTCAGGACCTGCACAGCTCCGGTTACTATACCTTTCTGGCCACGAATCGTGCCTTTGGCTACTATCTGGACTGCTTTTGCACGCTGTACATTGTGATTATCATCCTCAACTACTTTATAAACCCTCCGAAGAGTCCCGGTGAGGTAGGCTTGGCCATTACCCAAGCTATGGGCATGACTGGAATGGTGCAGTGGGCCATGCGTCAATCGGCTGAGCTGGAAAACACAATGACCGCCGTGGAAAGGGTTGTGGAATACGACGAAATCGAGCCGGAGGGTGAGTTTGAGTCCCGGGAGGGCAAGAAACCCCCGCCAAATTGGCCCGAAAGGGGTGAGATCATAACGGAGGACCTCTGCCTGCGCTACTTCCCGGATCCGCAGGCCAAGTATGTGCTCAAGGCGCTCAATTTCCGTATCCGGCCCTGCGAAAAGGTGGGCATCGTTGGACGCACTGGAGCGGGAAAATCGTCGCTGATCAATGCTCTCTTCCGACTGTCCTACAACGAGGGCATCATCACCATCGATGAGAGGGATACGGCTGAGATGGGACTCTTTGACCTCCGGAGCAAGATATCCATTATACCCCAGGAGCCGGTGCTCTTCTCAGGCAGTATGCGTTACAACCTGGATCCCTTCGAGGAGTACAACGACGCCAAGTTGTGGGAGGCCCTCGAGGAGGTCAAGTTGAAGCCTGTTATTGCTGAACTTCCCAGTGGTTTGCAGAGCAAGATTAGCGAAGGCGGCTCAAATTTCAGCGTAGGCCAACGCCAGTTGGTGTGCCTGGCGAGAGCGATTCTTCGGGAGAACAGAGTCCTGGTGATGGACGAAGCTACGGCCAATGTAGATCCACAGACGGATGCTCTGATACAGGCCACAATCCGTAGCAAATTCCGTGACTGCACAGTGCTGACCATAGCCCATCGACTGAACACAATCATGGACTCGGATCGTGTGCTCGTGATGGACGCCGGTCATCTGGTGGAGTTTGGTTCGCCCTACGAACTTCTAACGGCCACCGAGTCGAAGATCTTCCATGGCATGGTGATGGAAACGGGTCAAAACAGCTTCGACAGCCTCCTCAAAGTCGCCGAGCAGGTGGGTGCTAGAAGATAGGGCTTAATTGAGTTTATAATAACATTTTTCTTATCTTTGCAGGCCCATCTCGAGGCGAAGAAACCGAAATCGGAGTAAAAGGTTTATACTTAGTATGTTAAGGTCTCAACTCGTGCAAATTTGTACCTAATCCAGCCAGCTGCATTTAAGTTAATTTGCTACTTAAAGTATTATACGCCTTCGAACATTACATACAGAAGTCGCTTCTTATAGATTTAGTGTGACACACTGAAGCAGCCCATCGAATGGTTAAATACATAAAGAGTCTCAAAATATAAAGCTACTTTTAATTAAATAATTTAAAAGGTCTCAGGACCCAAGCTCTGGATGTTCCTCTA
This sequence comes from Drosophila tsacasi, assembly GCA_018904565.1. NCBI lineage: Eukaryota > Metazoa > Arthropoda > Insecta > Diptera > Drosophilidae > Drosophila > Drosophila tsacasi. Next base: position 13,998 of record JAEIHY010019889.1, read on the forward strand.
TTCCCTTTCGGTTGAAGTTGAGAGCACACTTCATTGCCAAACTATTTATTATATTCTGTAGATACATCAGGTAAAAGCTTCGTGCAAAAGTTTCTAAACTTAAGAACTTACATGCGTTAACTAAAAATTTGTCATATTTTTTTTATAAAGTTCTCGGTCGGCCCTCACTCAGACCTCGTTGGTCATTGAGGCCCTTGAGCATACCTGGGGATGGATTTGAACCACAGCTCGCTTAGGGGTTGTGGAGGTGATCAGGTTGAATCCCCGGAACAAAAATATGCCACAGCAGTCGCAGGCCATCAACAGAACGGCCGTAAGTTGAACCATGGTCACTTTGATCACGGATGGGTGTACGTTTGGCCAATCGGTCAAATGGGGAACACAAATAACAAAGAACAAAACGACGGCGTTGCAGATGAGCATCACGCAAATAAAGATTGAGCTTATCTCGTGGCGCCAAAATATGCTGAGAGCGCGCAAGCTGGCCAGGATTATGATGAGGGGGATGAGCATATGGATTAACACCAGGAATCCCAATACAGCGGGACAGTAATGCGGCATAAATAGTCGATCCGTGTTGGCCAAATAGGTGAAGCTCTGCGCCCAATGGCCGGTTCCCATCATCGAGACGTAGAAGTACAGCAGGATGGACACGGCAAAACGGTAGCACAGTCTCAGGTATTCCTCGGATGTTAGCATCGATTCTTCTCTGTCCTCCTCTTCCCTCACCTGTTTTCTGGTCTCTAAATGCACCTCGATCCCCTGCTGATACTCTAGGATCAATACCTGCGCAAAGAGAGAGGTGTAGGAGTCGCTTAGAAGGGCATGAACCGTCAGCAGGTTAAAGCATATCAGATCCAGGCGAGATCGAAGACAGACATTCCTACTAAAGGGTATCGATGCGAATGCATAGAAAAGGTACGCCCAGTTGGCCGCCATTATATAGATGGGAACGGTCCCGTCAGTCTCTCTCAAATAGATTCCTACTCCTCCAAGAATCAGTATTCCTCCGTTGACAATCCACACGCGCTTCTGGTGGTTTTCGTCGAAAATGTAGGGTCGCAGGATAACGAACAGCATGCCAGCCGACTGCAAGGTCATCCGGATATTGGTGACCATCAAGAACTCCATTTTGTGCAAAAAGCCCAAAAACGTGCTCAGCATGAAGACCAAAATCAACCAGGTCACGACCTTGAAGGAGGGACGCACCCAGCCGAGTCGGTTGTAAAAGCCAACGGCCAGGACATAAGTCAGACTGAGGGTGTAGTTCCAGCAGAGCGCTATACCGATGAGTTCAGCAGGTATGGCGATCCAGCTTAAGTGGGTTCGGACATCCAACATGTAATGTGGCAACTCGGCCAGGGCCAGGCACCAGATGGCAAACGGAACCACCAAACAGATGGTCGTCATGAGCGTTAAGTCCTGCAGAAAGGCCAGCTCGCCCATCACTAGTCCGAGGGCAGCCAGCACTATCGTGGTCCAGGTCAGAAAGCCTCTGCGATGCTCCTTGGAGGCCCATGAATCTCGGGACAGCTTCAGCACCAAGTAGAGTTCCCAGCCGAGAAGAGCCAAAACCGTGGTCACCATCATCGGAATGTGGTAGTATCCCACGTAGTACTTCACCGTGTTCAAGGCCAAACGGGCTGCCAGCAGGCTCGTCTCCATGGCCTTGGCCAGCAAGCGCTCTCCCGTGAGGCGGTTCATCTGATACTGATATTGGGAAATCCGCAGGAGGTTCAAGCCTTCCGCCTCAGGCAGCCACTTGTGGAAAAAGCCCCGTTTGTGGCGCTTGACAAGGGCCTTGGCCTGGAGCAGAAGCTGGAGGGCATTCAGATGCATAGCCCTCAGCTTTTCCTCCTGGGATACCTTCAGAAGGTTTAAGGGCAACTGGCCCAGGTTGTTGACCGGCGGTGGCAAGCCAAGCAAAGCTGACATTAGTGAAGCCAGCTGGATCTGCTCCAGCCTCTGGATAGTCTTGTTAGCAATGATGCCGGCGCCCCAGAGAAAGAAGGGAGTCCGCGTCTCGTAAAGAGTGTCGGCGCCATGGGAGCCTACGAGGGATATGGTTAGTCATCTTACCAAAACATCTCCTCGTTAACCTTACCCAGATTACCGAGTCCATGTGCCGAGGTCATAAGGTAAGCAGTTCTATTGTCTCTGAATACACTTTCCATCACTTCGTAGGTCTCAAAGATGTCCTCCTGGGCTTTAAACACGCTTTTCTGATATTTTCTGTCCCACGGACTGGCCCCGCCAACATCGCCCAAGCAGACCAGGATCAACACCCTGCTGGCTTTTCTTATCCTGCCCTGATTGGCATCATCGGATAGGTAGTTTTGCAGATCCCTACAGGAATCCGTATTGGCATTGTCACCCACAAACTTCAGTACAAGCCCATCAGCAGAGTGCACGGTGCGGTTAAAGATCGTGTCATAGTGAGCGGTGCGCGATGGCGCCGGATGGAAGCCGGCAAACAGGGCCACGTTACCCGCTTCGGTAAACGTGGGGATATTGGTGTGGGCTACGCCCATCAGACCTTGGCTCCGGTATATCTCACCCAGTTTCGGCACCCGACTGAGGTTATGCGCTAGGATCGTCTTCGCGCGAAGGCCTTCGGCAAGGAAGATTACCAGGCGATCAGCTGGCGCCTCAACACCCATTATCGGCAGATTCGGCTGCGGCGCCAGGCGGATGAGCGGCGCGGACTGAAAGTAGATCTTCAGCACGCACACAAGCAGCAGAAGGTTCACCAGGAGGGCCTTTGTCTTCCACATCTTCAGCGAAGTTCTTAGGTCACCCACAAAATTTAATATAATCCGACGATATATCTGAAACACAGCATTTGTGAGAAGTGAGAATAAACAACAGGAAAATATTCGAAAGAGCGCCCACTTCATTTCTGAATGTTTCACGTATGAATAAAGTCTAGACCAAATTGACACAAGTTAATGAACATCTGGTAACATCTAGTAGCCTCAGACAGATCTGTCCGCTATTCCAGTCCAGCTACAGCTCAGTGGGATCCATATTGAAACAGTGAACACCCGGCGAATACAATGTTGGAATCCTATCGCAGTCTCGTGGTCCTGCAGCTCCTGCCGCTGCTCGCTGTTCTATTGATTCACTTTCGATCAACCTCCTTGGATGGCCTGGAACCGCAAGACAGTGCAGAGGAGTCACCGCCGGCTGATCGCCTGGTGGTCTTCATAAGGGACGACTTGTCTGCCCACACTTTTTTCGCCAACCGCTGTGACAATGTGCCGCTGATGCGCGATATCTTCCAGCACGAAGGTTTAGTGGGAGTCAGTTGTCCACAAGTCCCCGCCTACAGTCCACTGTCGCCATATGTGGCTCTATTTACCGGTATCAGTGATGATGCAGCCACTGTGGCACGCAGCTGGCTGTGGCAGTCGGCGGCTCCTGATTCCCTTTTCAAGCGATGCCCTCACAACTTTGCCTGGACGACTCCGGAATTGGGTTCTTACTTTCCTAAAATTAACATGCATCGGGCCATGAACTTTCTAGCAGAGGATTTAGTTGCTGGGAGTGTGAAGGAATTACTATCCGACAAGTCCCATAACTGGCAAACGACCAAGGGAATCCTTTTCTTTGTGCACCTGACGGGTGTGAAGCCTTCTCAGAAAAGCCTTCCACGAATCGAAGCCAACGTTATGGAAATGTACAGGGCGTTCGAGAAAAGGTTTCCGGACCGGCGGACGGCCTACCTACTCACCTCCAACCTTGGTAAACCCAAGCTTCATTGTAAGTACTTCTATTATCTCTACCATGAATATGAATTACGAATAATATTATAATTATTCCCAGGGAAGTGTAAGCTGTCAGTTGAGTCGCCGTTTGTGTTTTGGGGCTCAGGGGTGGCCCACGCCACATCTGGGGAGGACCGCACCATTATGGTCAACCGCACTGGGTACAAGTTACCCCTACATATCCTGAATACTCTCGATCTTACGTCAATAATGAGCGCTCTGCTGGGTCTCCCGCCGCCGGTGTACAGTCGTGGCATGCTTCCTCCTGGCATGTTGAACATGAGCTTGGCGTACGAGGCCAGAGTCATGCTAACCCATGCTCAGCAGCTGGTGGCACAGGCTCGTCGTATGAGGGAGTTGCATCCCCGGTGGACTTCCGGTTATTGGCTAAACTTTCAGCTGATGGACTCCTTTTTGAGAAACTCCAGGGGCCTCTTGAAACAGGAGCGCTTCAAGGCCCTGCGGGAGTACAGCCATAACTACATGCCCTTGCTGATTAAGGCAATTGACTTCTACAAGGACTACTTTCGCGACACTATGGTCTGGGCAGTGACCATCGCTTACGCAGGATGGATCAGCTCTTTGAACTGGACCTTTTTTGGCGTCCATGGCCAGGATGTGCGCCCCATAAATGGGCTAGCGTTGCTCAGAGGACTTTCGCGGCTGCTGACTGGTCTGTTGGTGATCTACATGATGCTGGAAAGGATGCCCTTGGTGGTGCAGGCAATCCTGCTGCTACCCTCACTTTATTGGATGATCACCCTGAAGATTTGGGGTCAAAAGACCAAAACGGCGAGCCTACTTAGCGGGATTCTATCCATGCTAATGATCATTATTTGCCTGGGTGGCTTTTGCAAGCGCTACATCACGGGGTTGGGCTATTTGGGATTTGCCTGCTACTCCAACAGGAAAGCCTTTCGGGTTCGAGGAATGCAGTTCTACCTGTGGCTACTCTTGGTCCTGGGACTTTTCCATGTATCTTTTCTCCCGGAGTCACTGGGACGTTCGCAGCCTGAAGCTCTGCTTCTCAGCATCGGGCTGACCCTTATGCGGCCCCTGGCCTTTGGCGTGTACCTAAATCCCTTGGCCTGGCTGGTTAACGTTGGCATACTCTTGGTTTCCGTCGAGTACGTCTTGGTGGGCTGGTTTCCGTGGGCTACGTACGCGGCTTCCTGGATCTATCTGACCTACGTGGCCTTTGGGCAGCGACGCGGTCTTCTGCCTAGTGAATTGATGATCTTCAACCTGAGCACACTGTACACCTTGACATGCACCTCGTACGAGTCGGTGGTTATCCAAATGCTGGCCATGGAGTTGCTGCTGGGACTGCGGATGAAGCTGGAGAGGAACGAGATGGTCGGACCGCATACTGCATCCCATTACATACTGGTGTACAGCTGGTACTCTCTTTTCGCCATTGGAAGCGTCCCGGCTCTCGACAACTTCTTCGAAATCCTGCATGAAACCACTCTCGGGAACCTGGTTTTGACCCAGTCGCTAACTATGATGCTAAAACTGATGGTACCCTGGCTGCTGATCATCTGCATCCTGGCGGGTAACTACAAGGATATCTGGGCCCACGAGAAGCAGATCTTTGTTCGGTTGCTTCTGATGAACAGTGCAATGTCGCTGGTTCTTCTGCACAGCGTTCGCAGTGATGGTCCGTGGCAGAACATCCTTATCAGACTAGCGATGTTTGCAATGGTGCAGGTGTTCCCGATTGTCTGGCTGCTGTTGTGGCGACTGGCGCAACACAAGATGGGCTGCAAGTGGATTAACCAACTGCCAGACGGAGTGGTCTAAGAAATACTTTCCATTTAAAAGCAATACTTTCATAAATCTTATTTTATCAAATAAAATTCACTTTTTTTCTTATATTTTTAACGTATTAATTAACGAATCAATTTTAAAATTAACGATACCCAAATATCGCTGAAAAGTGGCATCACATAAACTGTTAGCTGACCGGTTTATAATTTACGTCACGGCCACACTGTCACTCGGTGATTTCTTTATCGGAGCTTGGTTACTCTAACGGGCTTTTCAATAACCAGGCTTTTATGTATTTTAATTCATATATTCATCTTGACAAAAATATGAAATAAAAATAAAAATATCACTATTTCGATATTTCGGCAAAACAAAATCGTGATATTTATACAAAAAATATCGATATATTGATATTTTGATAAATTATCAACTAGTTTTCTTTTTCGGCGCTTGGTCACTCTAACATTAAACATAGAAAATAAACAAAAAGCTCTGCGGAAATTATGTTTTCACGATAATAACCAACACATTTGTGCTGGCGCAAGTGTGTTCTGGAAAATCCAACCCCCCGGGTATCGCGAAACCGCACGAGGACGTGGAAGTTTGCCGCGGAAACGGCTATTGCGTATTCCGCACCACGGAAGCAGCAAAAGCAACAACAACAACAACAACATAGTTAAAGGTGAGGCAAAAGTTTACATGTGAATGTGGGGGCGGGCGGTGTACGAGCTGTTCACTGTTCATAACAACAATTGCCATGTATTGTGCACGTACAAACACACACACTGTCGCACTGTTATTTTGGAGCGCGTAGGCAAAATGGCAGCCCAAAAACAAATCGAGTTAAGTTTAGTTTCCACCTAGCGCCCATCGCCCCCGCCTCCGTTCCTTCGCTTGCGCCAACACTGCGATCTTGCTTTATGAGTCGGCCAGCTAGCAGCGATAAGGTTCTAATTCCGTTCTCGATCGGTAGGCCTCCGAAGGTCGGATATTGTCACGCCGGGTATCTTTGCCAGAGATTGCATATGTACGCCTTGCGTTCCGTCTTTTGCAGTGCGCTCTTGCACTTTGCTTTCCCCCTTTCGCTGAGTTATGCACCATATTCATGGTTGGGTGTGTTGACTCTGGGCATGAGTTGTCATCAATGTTTTAAATACACCTTAAAAATTCCGAATAGTATTCAACGCAGTGAAATCTTATATATATTCTTGATTAGGATCAACAGGCGAGTCAATCAAGCACACTAGAAAAAATATACAGTCAAGATCAATTTCAGATTCGCCACTCTCTTTCAATAGCAAACTTCAAAGCTTCCCTAGTCTTGTTTCTTGTTTTAAATATATATTAAATAATTAAATTAACTTCACAAGTGACCAAATATAACAAAAAATACAATATTACACCAACTGTTGGTGTAATCACTTCCTGTCGAAGCAATCGATTTTATTTACAATCTTTGTTTTATGGAGTTAAAATAAGACTTATAATTTGTATTACTTCGAAATTTTTAGTTATTTTCTCCATAACCCGTTTAAATGGTATTTATTTTATATATTAGCATAAAAGATTAAAATTGTACTCTACTTTATATCTGGCTTACACTGTATGTGGGGTCTTTCATAAATAAATTTGACTAAATCGATAGCACAACTAATTTAATCAAGAAAAATTAGCATCTTTCTTAGAATGGTGGCATTAAACTCTAAAGCATATTAATGTGTTGAATAAAAACCGTATAACACCACAAAGGTTTAATTTTCATCAATTGATGATCAAACTAAAGAATTTAGCTTGTGCTCTTGCTATACAAATTAGTGTAAATATCCTTACCCAGTACAGAACAGATATATTAATCCCCAAAAGGGTATTCCAATAGTCGTTCCTAGCCAATTCTCCTTCTGGGCTTCTTTTGTCTTGCTTTTGCCATTATTCAGCCACTTGTTCAGCGGCAGACAGGCACAGTTGCCTCAATTAGTTGTTGCTTTTTGTGGCAGTCGTCGGTGAGGTGAGGTGAAGTGACTTGCTCATTAGGCAAAACTCGAGCATCCGGCGGAGCAGCAAGTGGCAGCGGCAACAGCCCGTGCCCCAGTGTCATTAGCCAAGGGAGAGGCGAGTGTGGTAGTTGCTACTTTCACTGCCCCCCATTCCGTTCTGAGGCACATCAACAGCTGATGGTGTGTAATCACTGGGGTATAGCCTTCGTTTAAGTGCGATTAGTGACCAATCAGCATTTGTTTACTGGCTGGTATTAGCTTTAAGCAGGAAGCAAGTGAACAAACTAGATTACCGTTCAGTTGCTGGACGAACAATGTCTTTTCCATACCTTAGCGGCAGTCTCAACGATCTCAGCTTACTCCACGAAGATGAGGTGTAACCGTAACCCCCTCTCAAACCTCATAATTCACGGTCAACCTTTAGTTATCTCTTCCAAATTACTCAATTTGATGTTGGCCTTGCTGGCGATAAGGGATTGAGATAGCCGAAAAAAAAGTATGCGAGACATCAAGCTGGGCAATGAGAGTGAGAGAGTGCACTTAATTGCGCACTTTGAATTATTCAAACCGCTGGGAGAGGCTCTCCCAGTCGCTGTCCATATATCTATCTATCTGTCTGTATCTCGGACCCAGTGAATTTGCATACACAATTAGTGGGTTCTGCTAGTAGTGGGCGTATAGAGGCTGATCGTGTAACGATTTTCGCTCTGCTCTTTCAGTTCACTGTCGCTTCGGCGATGGCCACGGCACCGCGTTCCCTGGACACCATCTCCCTGTGCTCCACGGTCTCCAGCTGCCCCGATCGGAATGGCTTCTACGGTGGCTTCCAGCGCACAGACAAGCCCAAGGAGCCGCTGTCCAAGGCACAGATCATAGCCAGGGAGAAGAAATGGCTATACATGATTGAGAACTGGTCCACGTACATGTCCAAGAACTACAAGAAGGTAAGGACTTTCCTCCTTTAATCAGTATTAAAACAAATTAAGATGCATTTCTCTTACTTCAGATCCGCGATCGCTGTCGCAAGGGCATACCGAAGTCGGTGCGACCCAAGGCTTGGTTCTATTTATCCGGGGCGTATCTGCTGAAAAAGAAGAACCCCAACGTATACAGCGAATTGCTGGAGAAGCCTGGCAATCCGACCACCATCGAGGAGATCAAAAAGGACAAGCATCGGCAGTTTCCCTTCCACGAAATGTTCCTCGACGAGCAGAAAGTCGGACAGATCGAACTCTTCAATGTGCTCAAAGCCTATTCGATATACAACCCCAAGGTGGGCTTCTGTCAGGCGCAGGCACCAATAGCTGCTTTCCTATTGATGCACCTGCCCGCAGAGGATGCCTTCTGGGTGTTTGTCAGTGTTTGTGATGTGTAAGCCGAGGTTTCGTGATCAATTATAGCACAAATTATGAACTCTTATTTACTTTCCCTTGCAGTTACCTGCAGGACTACTTCATACCCGGCCTGGAGGTGATCCAGAACGATGCCGGCATCCTGGAGGGCCTGCTGAAGAAGACCTGCCCGCCCGTCTATCGCCACCTGCAGAAGCACAAAGTGGAGCCCCTGCTCTACATGACCGATTGGTTCCTCTGCGCGATGACCCGAACCCTGCCCTGGGAGACGCTGCTGCGCGTGTGGGACTGCTTTCTCGCCGAGGGCATACGGGTAATCTTCAAGGTGGCCCTGGTAATCATCGGAGCCTCGCTGAGCCGGCACAAGGTGCGTAAGACATGCACGGGCTTGTGCGAAACGCTGGAAGTGCTGCGATCACCGGAGGAGCACATTGTCGAAGAGGAGTTCATCATCAATAACATGATGCGGCTTAACCTGCGAGTCGAGGACTTCCAGATCGAGCACACGCGCCAGAAGGCGCGCCGGGCCAAGCAGAAGGCGCAACAGGAGGCAGAGGCCGGCGGACATCGACGCAATATGCCAACCCTGTGAGGGGGACGGTAGCTACTACTACTTTAACAAATTGTTACTAAACACACAAACAACACAAAATGCATAAGAGTTGCATAAGATTTTTACGTTTAAAGTCGAATAGGAGGAGGAGGAGGAGGCGAAAGATCGTGCACAAAGCGGAGGCGCAGGGCAGTCGAGTCGAGTCGAGTGACCGGAACTGGTTTAGTCAGTTTAGGCGGTCAGTCAATTACGGAGACATCATTCCAAGCAATCAGTTTGTCTAATTTTAAGCCAATTCTTTTGTCGAGCGCAATCGGGCTGGACTTGTATCTGTATTCGTATTCGTATTATTCATTTAGTGGCAATTATTACGATCGTGCAATTTGTTTATGCTTTTCAAAAGTATTTATTACATATTTATTATTATTATTATTATTATTATTATTATGATAATGTAACACATAAAGCCCAAGTTGAGGGGACAAGGAACATATCGTATTATGATCATCACCACCATCCAAGGCAGCTGACAGACGAAGCTATCGGTTTTCCATCCGCCGGCGACGACGGTTTTATTTTTATATTAACCCTTACCTACATACATTTTTTACGTAGCTTTTTTTCATCAAATATGGTCGGACTACAGGTTTTCGGGGTCTCTGATTTCGAATCTGATATCAGATTTTGAAAATTCAAGATGGCGGATTTTTTTTTTAATTAAAAAATTTTTTCTTTCATTTTTCTTCTACTTTTATCATTTTTTTTCTTGTTCTCTTTTATGTTTTGGGCTTTTTGTTTATTATATTCTCTATTCCGTTTATAAAATATGTATGTAAATAGTTAATAGTATACGTTGAATAAGTTAAAGTGGTGGAACAGAGAGAAATCAGTGTCTCCCACTGAAAATCTATGCTAATTTCACTAAACAAGTCCGCCATTTTAGGCCCGCCATCTTGAATTTACATATTCTGATATCAGATTAAAAATTCTATATGCTCAAAAAATAAATATATTGAAACAAAAAAATTTTACCAATTTTAAACTCAATTCCCAAAGTTCAGTCCGCCATATTGGATCCGCCATCTTGAATTTTAAAAATTTTGATACCAGATTCGAAATCAGAGGTCCTTAAACCTTAAGACTAATTAGACTAATCGATCAAAATCAACTTGAAACATAAAAACAATAAAAATCTAGGTGGTATATCCTATATACCACTATGCAGGTAAGGGTTAA
>JAEIHY010019890.1:0-10492 GCA_018904565.1 Drosophila tsacasi
GATCGGTAAGAGCAACATTATTTTAGGTACTGATATAAAGCTAAGAATGGGTTATAAACTTATTAAGCTAACTTATTAATTAAGAGCATTAGCTGCTATGACCTACAGCTCGACTGGGTGGTTGCAAATTTACATATTGAACTTATGGACTTTTTGTGTACAAGATTGTTTTTTTTTTCGATATATCAAATTTTATGACATTGTTTATAGATAATTTTTTGATATTTCCGACATGATATTGACCATGATATTTTTCCTCTATACTATATTCCCAAATGGATCCTTTTCTTTGAAGTTTTATCTGCACTATAATTTTATTCCGTGTACTTGCATCGTGTGAAGCCTAAGAGTGGGTTCCGAGGGGTATTTCTGCGGGTGTTCTGAGGATATAAATTGGTCTGACCGCAACGCGCACTCACACACAGAGACACACAAATCAGCCATTCGCCGCAGGCTGTGCGCCGCCAAGAAGAAAGCGCAGAAGACAACAGCGGGCAGAAAAGCGGAAAAGCGTGGAAAAGCGGGGAAAACTTTTACGAGGGCCGCAATGAGCGGCGAAAAGTTTGCTTTACGACAATTATGGCAAGAGCGGGCGGGAATGAGGGATGCCGCCGCGACCAACGACGACAAAGTTCAATTACGGTCAACACAAATTGTTTCGCAATTTGAAAACACATTTTCATAGTTTTTCCCCTGCAGCTTCAGGGTAATGAGGGACTGCTGGCTGCACCCACCCCCACTTCCTCTCCCCCTGCTGGAGGCTGGAGGCTGGAGGCTGGTGGCCGCAAAGTATGCAATGAAAGAGCACGCACAAGGATTTTAATCGTGATTTGCGCATATTGCGTAAAATTGAATTTTCAAGTAACCGAAAAGTTGCCTTCAGTAAGTGGGCGGAACTGAAGAGAGGGCGTGGCGGCAGGCCAGAACAGGAGATTTCTCAGCTCGAGTTCTTGGGAATACAAATTTTAAACAAATATTTTCTGCATGAATGCATATGTGTGCTCTACCTCTTTTTATAGTTCTTTATTGGCCTGCAATGTACAAGCAAAGTCGCAACAGCTTATAAGCTTCACTCAGTAGAGATTGAGAGAGTTAGAGCCATTAATATCAACATTCTAAGACGGGTTCGCCTTGTTTCGCTCCGATTACAACGGAGTAGAATCTTAAGGAAAACAGAGGATATGGAGACGGCTCCCTTAGGTTTTTCTTGGGTGTGAAACCGAAAGAATATACTGGTTAGGAGAAGTATAGGAGCTCTGCTCCTTAAGTTTGTGGCTCGATTTATTTTCTTTACTTTCTCCGTATTATATTTTAATCCTCATAGTCCTTAGTCGCTGTTTTGAGCCCCGCCTAACCACAAATCACGATTCCATCTCCTTTCGAGTCGCAAACCAACGATGACAGTTGCAGTTGGTCAAACACTCAGGGCTGATGTGTGTGTCTGTGCGTGTTTACATGCTGTGCCAGCATCCTTTGAATCCCCGAGTCCTGCATCCGCTTACCAACTATTTGCTCTGGCTTAATTGTGGTCAGCCGGCGGGAAGCAGGGGGTGGAGGAGGCATTGCAGCTCCAAGGGGCAGCCAGGACCAGGCAAGTGACAGGCGAACAGGCGAGCTTACAACCCTAAGTCCTGGCGTGCTGCAGAGGCATCCTTTTCTGGGGGGAGGTTGAAATGCAACCGTTGTTCTGCCATTATTATTATTATTTCCCTGAAACACATTTTTAATTTCATACGAAATTCATGGACTGCAGAGTCTAGGAGAGCAAGGAACGAAGGACCTGCCCCTCGATGCTGCAATTGAATTCACTTGGAGACGCCAAGCTCTGGCAAATAGCTTTATTCCGGTCTGGCGGAAAATTCAATTTGCCGCGCAGCTCCTTTAATATGCGGCGCGTCTTAGGCATTGTCTTGCCCGCGTCCTTCCCGTCTCCCCTCCAGGTGGAGAGGCTCCGGCCCTAAGCGGATTTCGAGCTGCGTTTCTGGTCCTGTTTCCTGGCCAACTCCCTGTACCCCCGGCAAAGGCCGTTTTAATTTAATATTCATAAGCAGCAGTTAATGAAAAGCACTTGAAGACATCAAGGGGGGTCAGGGAAAGAGGGAAAGGGAAACAGGACATGTGTGGCAAGGCAGGACACGACGACACGACAGGAGATGGGGGCCAGTAATATCATGCGATATTGCGTTGCTATAATAAAATGTCAAATATGTTTGACGCAATTTAACCGCAACACAATCTCACCAGGGCTCTCCAGCTCTCCAGCTCTCCTGCGCCACTCGACGACGCTTAAGGACCCTCAAGGCTGCCAGGTGGGATGTGCGAGGCGATGGACATGGCAGGGGAGTGGAGATTGCGACAACGTCGATGGCCGACGCGACATGGCAGGTAAAATGGCAATTGCGGGCTTCAGTTACCCAATGCAGATGCTCCGGGACCCAGAGAGACCATTCCGGAGAAGAGGGTGCTTCCCCCAGTTGGATATGAGGGATCGAGGCGACAAACGGGTTAGAGATGCTTTCAATACCCTGCTTTGCAATAAGAAAAGTCTGGGGAACTCTTTTAACTCCTTTAAGAAAATATCAGCAAACATCTAGAATAAACAAAAAACCATTTAAAAGCACACTTTCTAGTTTAAAAAATTTAAATATGTTACAACTAAGTACCAAAAAACCTCACCATTTATTTATAAGAGGTACCTGGAAGTCGGCATCTTCTCAGCCACCTTAAATGCTATCGCTTTCGCGCGCTGCTGTTATTGTTATTAGCATAAAATGTGTACGTGAGACCCTGGGCAAATTCAGACTGAGAGGCCAATCTTAAAGAACCGACACTAACCCAATCAGAGACCCCAAGAGCCAGGTGAATTGGGGTTTAAAGGGAGAAACAAAAAGGGGGCCAAAGTCAATGTATCGATTTTTATCGTCTACAGACCGAGCGCATTTTTCACCTTCCAATCGAAGACAAAGGCGAGATGCACACGCCATTTGAGTTGTGGCCGCAATGAGATATATATCTGGCAAGGATATCAGGCGAGGATGCAGACAGAGAGAAGAAAAAGGGGTGCAAGGGAGGGCACGAAGAAGACCTTGTCCCAGCGGCCATTCAGTCATCCAGCCAGGCAGCAAAACAGTCAATAAAAGTCCACTTACATTTCCTGCCGACATCTCAATTATTTTCCTTTCTCCCACACACACACACACACGGGGAGGAGCTTGGACGGGCTGGGGACGCTTTGAAGGAAATGTCCTTCGAAAGGTACATTTCTGGCTTTGACATCATTGAAATTCCCGCTCTGCCATGATAATTCCAATTAAATTTTCAGCAAAACAGAGGCATTCATAAATATTTCAGTATAATATCGTATCCCTGGGAGAATTGATAAGTTTGAGGTGACAAAGGGTAAGCCAATTTAATTGATTAATTAACGAGAGGGAAGCTAGGGGGGAAGGCTAGGGGAAAATCAGTGGAAAACCAGCGGCAATCATTGGCGTTACAGTTAAATGCTCAATAATTACATGAATTTGTGATGAGACTTTAAGAACCGCAGGGAGTATTTATTCTTGATAGCTTAATCCGGAGGTTCCTCGGGGAAAATCAAACACGGCCAGGAAATGGCATAATGAATGGTCTTCGAAATGGAAAACTGGATGAAACTGAGGCACCAGCAATTGGAAAACGGAGAACGACTCCCCCGAGGAGCTCCAATTAAGCAAAAGGGAAACGGACAGCGGCCAAATCGCTTGGCTCCTCCTGAAGTTGTGTTCGAAAACACTCGAAATGAACAAACCCATTTCGGAGCAACTTAAGATGATTACCGGGCCCCAAGTCCGTGTCCGTGTCCGTGTCCGTGTCCGAGAGACTTGAGAAGGGCGGACAGCCGGCAATACAATGCCAAACAATTCATTTTGGCAAGCGCGCGGATTTCTTTCGCTTCGCCTCGCTGGGGATAAAGCAGAAACGGAGAATTAGGGAAGCAGGATAAGGGAGCAGGAGCGGGAGCGGGAGCGGGAACACAACCTGAAGCCGGGGTGGGAGAATCCCTGGGAATCCCGTCAAGCTGGCATAATCTGCTCTTCTCGCCGCATTCTCCGCTTGCTTATTTGCATAAAATAATTGAAAGGCGAAATTTAAAAGAATCAACAAAGGCGAAAAGCAGGCAAAACGCAGAGCGCGAAAACAGAGAAACGCACTCGAGAAAATCCCCAGAAAAACAGAACGCGGAGTCGCAGGACTCGCACAAAGGATAACGGTCAAGTGAGAGGCTGCACTGCACCTCCGCCGAGTGCACTAATTACGCCGGATGCACGGCCTCCCAGGCGGAAAAGGGGTTACAGCGAGAGAAATGAAGGGTAAAATTTCCCACGGGATAAATTATCCAGAAAGGATGTTATTTCATTTATTCTATGGAGTTTTTTTTTGCATTCTTGTTTTTTAAACTTCGAAAATTAGGGACGAGCAATGGTTATATTAACCAGAAATACAAACCGGATTATTTATAAATTAAGTAAATAGATCTGTCAAAGCATAGTGTCGTATTGAAAACAGGGATTCTGGGGTAAAGGGTAGAGGTCAAGTATCAACGTACTGCCGAAATCCAGCGATTGCCTAATATATACACTGCAAAAAGAGTCCATCCATAAGGTACTGTGAAAGACAAGTCAGTGTTTATTTGACAACCCAAAAGGCTGAGTAGAAAGTATCCAAAACTGATATCCTAGAAAATGTGCTTTCCGAATTGAAATTCATCCTTTTTTGGTTACGATCTATATTTAGTTACATTTTTAACCAGCTCTAAGAAATATAAGAAATAAGTACTTGCTATAAACAATTTAATATGGAAGACTTTGTTAAATTAAATTAGGGAAGATAGTAATATAATTAAAAGAGGTATTTCCCCAACGGTATTACCCGTTCCAGACTCCACAGCTGTCCTTTTCCCACCACCTTCATAATGGGGGATCTTTGGCTCCGTTTTGTTTTTCTGTTTTGTTTAATTGGGTTCGCTTTGTTTGCTCTCGACGGGAATCACGATTGTTGCCTCCTGCCGATTGACTAATTGGCCAGGAGGAGGAGCAGCAGCAGAAGGCGGCGCCGCAGGAAGCCGGAACGAGGTGCAGCAGCCTGCTCCAAGTGTCGAGGCAAATCATTCACTTATTCAATTTGCAAACGATGCGAATTCGATTCGATTAAACTGCGACTCTTGCTCTGTGACTGTGATGCCGCCGTGCAATTAGTTGGCCAGGACAGGAGGCGGCATTCAGCAGCCGGCACTCCACTCAAAGGATGCTGATGCAATCTTCAACGTCCAATTGAATGGAATTAAATCGAGCAGCATACTGGGCGTAATAATAATAACCCGTCTCTACACGTGTCCCTCATCCAACGCTCGTTATGTGTCCATCGATGCTCATAATTGAGTTAACTCTGCTGTGACTGCTGCAATCACTGCATCATCCTCCCGCTCCTGCTGCTGCTCCCCGGCCCCCTCTGGTGTCGCTTAATTGACAGCGACGTATTTAAATGGAAATGCCCCGATGATGGACAACGGATGGAGACGTCGTCGGGATGTACAAAATGTGATTTTATTGCCACGTCCACACAGCTGCTCCTCGGGCACTGTTCGGAGCAGAGATGCTCTTGCTTTTGGCTTTCAATCTCAATTTTCCAGCAGAAAGCTTAAATCATTTTTAAAATCAATGCTCGTGCTCGTTATTCGCCTGTCTCATCAAATATAATAATTAATTTGTGTCTAAATATAGTTTAAACAATATCAGTTGCTTAAATTTTAGTGTTCAACTACCATTCCCATATCGATATCACCTATCGAACCGGAGTCCGAGCAACACTGGCTGCTGTCTCTGCTGACAATTGTCGTTTCATCAACTTAATTGAATCTGTCTTCCAAGCGTGGGATACCGGGGACAAGGAGGACTGGGGGATCGGCTACAGGTACATAAGTAAATCCTGGTGTCAGGTGTGGCGGAGTATTGCTTGCTCAGCGCTAGGCAGGAAGCCTTTGTAATTTAAATTCCCTGCCGGGATTGCTGATGCGGCTCCTCCGACGCCGAAATAAACGTCAGGTAAGCGACATAACGCATACTTTTTTAATTATGCAAAGAGCCGGCGGGGGAGTCCGCAGTCTCCGGGAAAGCCAAGAGCCGGGAGCTGATTGATTGACGACAAGCGCCACTCCGAACGAAACAATTGATGACGAGGTAAGGCGAGGCGAGGCGCGGCAAGGCGGCAAGGAGCGAAAGTGATGCCGGGCCTGCCCCCATCGGAAGCGCAAATCTGGGCAAGCCCGCTAATGGCTTCCAATCCTCCTCTTCGGAGGATGCTGAGCCCCACCCCGGCACAACTATCGATGTCGCGGACTTTTCAGCGAACGACAAACAGCAGCCATTACACTCACACTGGAGGGAGGGAGCTCCTCCTTATCCTGCTTCCGTTTCTTCTGAATCTTTAAGCTCTGCAGAAAACCATGACCAGGACTCTCTCCGTTAATGGCCCCGGCGGAGATTTAACAGAAGAAGCAACTTTAAGGGACAAGCGGAAGTCCATTTAAAGGCTGGATTTTCTGTAAAAGCTTTGGGAAACGAATCAATATTTCACACAGTTTATTTCACAGGGAATGCCTTTTTCGCAGACCACGTCCTTAAATTCCAACTACTCTGCGTACATTTATTCCCTTCAACAAAAGCCATATACTATATACATACATATATTGATTGAGAAAGTTAATGAAATTAAAATAAATTATTAATACACTTTTGTATTCTAAAATTCATTTTAATTCTCTAAACTTTAAATCTTTTACCTTTCCTGTGAAAATATTTTAGCCACATGTTACTCTTCACAGCTGTTTCTTTTGGTTTTTCTTATTTATTTTGATTTTACATTGTCTAGCAATCAAATAATAATTACATTCATTACGATCAATGTCATCCTTGGTCTTCCTACTCGAACTGCTCAGGAGGGGGACAAGTGCTTAGACCATTTTGACAAGTTTCGACATGTTGGCCATTTTCGATTATTCCAAGCTTCGATTGTTTCGATAGGTTGGTTTTATTTCGCTACGTAATCGATCTTGACGTGTTCAGTGAGCCTTTTTTTTTGTTGCTTTAAACATTAATTTTCATTCAATTTACTCTTTCCTTCTGGTGAATGCAATCGAATTCGATTTGCCGCGAGCTAGGCTCCTCTTGCCTCCACATCCTGGCATCCTGGCCACTGCCACAGCCTCTTCCTCTAGGCCCTTCCTCCTCGGTTATTGGCTCTTCCGGCGAACTGGCTGACAAGTTTCGAATTTCCTGGCGCTTCAATAATAATAACGCAGCCCTCTCGCATCTCTCGAAGGGCTTCCTCGATGTTAGTGCATGGCCAAGGGTTTGGGACAGTCCTCGAGGTTCTCAGGACTGCCGCAGCTAGACGCGAAAGAAGCTGGCTGTGCCTGCTTTTGGCTTCCGCACACATCGCTGCACATTTATTTCCGGCAAATTAGGCTCAGCACGGTCCGGGAATCCCACGCCTACGCGGGAGCTGGAGCTGGAGCTGGCATCCTGCAAGCCGCTTTGCGATTCAAACGTTGACGTTGCTCATACGCCCCGGCGACCCGGACGACCTCAAGTCCCGAAGCCCTGGAACCCCGAAACCCCAACCGTTGTCAATGCGAAAACATGAAAATGATAACAGACAATTTATTGAAGCACACACAGAGCGGGAGAGGAAGGACACGCACACACGCAGGACACACCGCTGGCCGCTCAAAAGTAGGCAATGCGAATGCGAATGGCCATGATTATGATTTGTCGATTCCCAGGCCCTTTCTTCTCTTTCTCTTGCTTCTCCTTCGTCCTTGTATCAGTATGAGGTTTGTTTATTTATGGCCGTCCATCGTCCTGCACGGCCAGAAATCAAGTGTCCCCATCGAGACATGTCTTGGGAGCCGCCGCCATTTCGTGGATCGGAAATCAAATAAAGCCCTTGACAGTCCTCAGATGTGAAGTAACGAACTCCGAAAAGGACAAATTACTGAATTTTAAAAAATTATTTAAATTTCCAGAGGATTCTATGGTTACCTGAGACGCTTAATCCTACTAAAACCATTGAAAAACACTTGGGAAAACTCAAATACAAATTCCCTCTGTTTTATTAGGCCTCAATCCCGACCAGAATTCAATCCATTATCCTCGGAGACGCACACGCTAGTACCGGCTTTCCTTTTCGTGACAAATATGCAGCGCGCGCTCTTGGAAACGAAGCTATTTTGCATGTTTTTGATTTTGTTGGCACGAGGGGAATCCCCGGCATCTGGATGGAGGAGGTTAGGCCGCTTTCTAGGCAGCTGGCGGGCAAAGGTCGTCGGAGAGCTCCCAGAGGCGGCCGCCATCAACAGCTTAGCAGCCCGTGTCAATGGGGTCTCGGCGCGTGAGAATTTGTTGCCCTGCAAGCTTAGGGGCTTGCAAGGCGAAGGAGACGGAGAAGGAGTCCTTCCTCCAAGACAGGTGGCAGCGCTCACCTGAGCCACATACATCACAGTCTCCCTCCAAGCTCCAGCAACTCCTCGACACGGGGCCATGTTTAGTAGACAGTTTTATTTACGCTGATGGCCATAAATATTTGAATTACAATATAATATTTAAGGCCAAAGCCAGAGCTCAGTTCAGCTCAGCTCCTCCTCCTTCCAGCTTTCCGGGAAGCGGAAGAGTGAAAGATTTATGGCCGCCGCAAATCTACGCCAGCCACTTAATGCATTTTAATTTATTAAGCTGTCAATCTGCCAGGAGGAGCCGAGGAGCGGAGGAGCCTTCGCACACCTGGCCACGTCGCACATGTGACTGGGATTGAGATTGGGCCTGCGAAGAGTTATGAGACATCTCGTGAACACGAACGGCATCCAAGTTGACTGCATTAGAGGAGCCACAAGTTACTTTCTCCGATGAGAGCCCGATGTCGTTGCTTGCCAGTCACTTGTCGCCCGTCATTCCGTCAGAAGTCCCCGCCGGACTTCAGCCGAATCACCAATTTCAATTAGTGATGCAGAGCCACAGCTCCTGGACCAGCAGAGCTTACATCGCCGGACACACACGCAGGCCTTCTACACTGGGAAACCCAATTGGCGAGCGACGACTAAAGCAGAGCAAGAGCAGAAGAAGGAAAAAGATTTCTCAAAAATAAAAAACAAATTAGACAATTACAAAAATAAAATAAAATAAATAAAAATATCGAACCTATTGGAAATTACATCTTCAAATCAAAGACTTGAATACCAGTTGTATACGATAATAACATAGCATTCAACAAGCTTTAAATTGTTAAATAGTAATTAATTTACTAATTGTTAAATAAATGAAGAAACCAAAGAAGCTACGGCTTGATTCAAGCAGTAAATATGTAAAATGGTATTGAAAAATATTAAAAATGGAACTGCAGAGAAGGAAGGGTTGAAGGGAAGGGTTGAAGGGAAGAAATAAAAAGGAAGGGTTGAAGGGTTGAAATAAAAAGGAAAACAATTAAATTACAAAAAAAAATAAATATATTCTAAACAAAATATGTGAAATTTGCTTACAAAAAAGTAAAAGCCGTTTCTATAGAATCAGAATCAGAATCAGAGTCAGAGTTAAGTTCAATTTACAAAATATACAAAATCAAAAACGTATACGAAACTAAGTTTTCACCTTTAGCAACAAACGTCTCCTAAAAAAAATGGGGAACAAATAAATAGTGAAAATAAAAAAAATTAAAAAGTTGAAGAAAATAAAAAGATGTTGTCGCTTCAAAGTCAGAAGACTGAATGAGAAATAAATAGACTTTGAAGTCGAACAACAAATATAAAATGAGGCAAGGCCTTCTCTGTTGTTTTGCAATTCCTTTTACTATCTGGCTTCTTTTCCGGCACCAACAAAATTGAAAGTTATTGTTTTTATTTATTATTATTCATATTTATTGTTTTTGCAGTGCATTCGACTCACAACAACCTGCTGGATGGCTGTTTAAATATGAGCAACAGATTAAAACTTAATTTAAAGTTGACCCTGCCCGCCCTGGGTTTCGTGTTTCCACTTCAAGTTTAATTAATATGTTAAGCCCGTAAAAGCCGCATCGGTAAACTAACCCCGGCAGCCTGGGCTTCCGTTTCCTCTGTGTGCGTGTGTTTGTTTTTTGTTGCTCGTTGCTGATCCTCCTTCCCCTCCATATTACTTCCCTCCTCCAACCCCCGGAGCCCCGAAGCTTGGGCAAACACAAAAGGCACACACAAATACACCCGGATTCGGATTCCGGGATTCCGGGACTCCGGAGAGGGAGCTGGAGCTGGAGAAGATGATGGTTGTACGGTTGGTTGGAGCATCTTGAACGCCGGCTTACATGTGTAGCTGGAAGAACTGTTTGTGAATACCAATTGTCTGGCAGTTTCCTGCCAAGTCCCACTTACATTTCATCTGCGTGTGCAGTGTTAATCCGCAAAAATCGGTTCTATATATATGTTATGCTC
>JAEIHY010019892.1:0-11344 GCA_018904565.1 Drosophila tsacasi
GCGGCGCGGAGGGCTGCTTCGTCCATATCCGCTGTGCCAATAAAAACAATTTCCTGCCTGCGGTCCCCGTAAACAGGGTCCCACCTGTTTACCAGCATGTCTTTCCAGTCTTCATCCTCCGGCCAGTGCTCGGGAGGGATCACGCACCACCACAGGCCCATCGCCTGTGTGCGGACCAGAGCACCTGCCTGCCCGAGCTCCCCCACCCATTCCGGCCGGGTGGCAAGCCAGAAATGCCCTTTGGCGCGCACCACACCAGGCCATGAGGTATCAATAAAAGTCTTGAATTTTTCAGGAATAAACGGGCGTCGGGCACGGTAGACAAAGGTATGGATACCGTATTCTTCCGTTTCGGGCACATGCTCGGCGGCCCCGTAAAGTTCTTTATACCACAGAGGGTGCTGTTCTGCTTTGGCGTGGTCAAAACGGTGCGTGTTCAGAACACGGTCCAGCGGTACCTTGCCCATATCGGTTTCAATCAGATCCGCATCAGGGTTGAGCGCGCGGATAATCTGTTTTGCGGCGTCACGCTGTTCCGGTGTGGCGGTGGATGTCTTGTTCAGAACAACAACATCGGCAAACTCAATCTGCTCCACCAGCAGGTCCACCAGAGCGCGGTCATCGTCCTCGCCAGCGGTTTCTCCCCGGTCTTTCAGGAAATCGGTGGAGGCGTAATCCCTGAGCAGGTTTACGGCATCCACCACCGTCACCATGGTATCGAGCCGGGCGATATCCAGCAGGCTCTGGCCTTCTTCATCCCGGAAGGAGAAGGTGGCCGCTACGGGCAGAGGTTCCGCAATCCCGGTCGATTCAATCAGCAGATAATCAAACCGACCTTCATCCGCCAGCCGTCGCACTTCTGTCAGCAGGTCATCGCGCAGGGTGCAGCAGATGCAGCCGTTGCTCATTTCCACCAGTTTTTCATCCGTGCGGGAGAGGTCCGATCCTCCCCGCACCAGATCGGCGTCAATATTCACGTCGCTCATATCATTCACAATCACCGCGACGCGGCGGCCTTCACGATTGTTGAGAATATGGTTGAGGAGTGTGGTTTTCCCGGCCCCCAGAAAGCCGGAGAGGACGGTAACAGGCAGCAGGGTGGTCATGATGCGTCTTCCTTCGGATTGCGGTTCCGGGTGTCTGTATGATACGTTATATCATAACATATACTTAAAGCGAAACCCTATGCTGACCATGCTCGCCCCCTTCCATTACCCCACAGCAGATGCCGCTTTTCAGGCTCTTGCGCAGCCGGATTGCCATATTGCGCTGGCAGACCGCACTCTGCCGCGTGATCTGGAGCAGGCCGCGCAGGCGTTTCTGCATGATGGTCCCTCCCTGATTCTGACGGCAGGCTCCCCCGGACAACTGGAAGAAGAACTGGCGTCCGCCTTTACGGCAGAAACACGCGTGCTGCTGGAAGATGCGCTGGGGCTGGCCCGGCAGTATTGCGCGGCAACCGGGATGGACGCTGTGCGCTTCCGGCTGGAGCGGATTACTCATGACAGTTGCCGCCGCTTCCATGTGGATCATGTTGTGTTGCGGCTGCTGTGTACTTATGTGGGGCCGGGTGTGCAGTGGCGGCGGGCCGAGGCGGGAGAAAATGCGACGGTGCATCAGGCTGACGCCGGAGCTGTGGCATTGCTCAAAGGCGGCTGCTATCCCGGCTGGCAGCCGGAGGGGGCGGTGCAGCACCGGTCTCCCCCCCTTTCCACGCTGGCCGTACCAACCACGCGCCTGTTGCTGACACTGGATGCCCCGCAGGCGTGCGGTATGTCCGAGGATCAGCGGAGAATTGTCCGGGATTAAGAAAATCTATTCAGCAGGACTTATTTTATACAAATCCTGCTACAGAAGAAAAGCGCGGCGCATGAAGGGGGAAGCAGAGACGTCTTCCTCCCTCTGACGAAAGAGCGTGGGCCTTAAGGCGTGACCGGAGAGGCCTGATGCACTGTGAGCCAGCTTGCGGCGGTATCAAGGGTGATTGTCGCGGGTTTGTAGGCCTCTGGCGGTGCCGTGAAAATGGAACTGACATATGTTTGCGGGTTCCGGTCATAAAGCGGGAACCAGCTTGACTGTACCTGCACCATAATGCGGTGGCCGGGGCGGAAGGTGTGGTTCATGACCGGCAGCCGGAACTGGTAAAGCTGGGGCTTGCCTGCCGGAATGGCCTCCGGGTGTTCAAAGCTTTTCCGGTAGCGGCCCCGCAGAATGTCACTGCTGACCATAAGCTGATAGCCGCCGAGTTCACGCTGTTCCGGCACTTCATCCGGGTAAACGTCAATCAGCTTCACCACAAAATCACCATCCGTACCGGTGGTGGTGGCTGTCAGATGCACCAGAGGCTGGCCGTCCAGAGCAATGGGTTTTGTCAGCACGGGCGAGGTAAAGGTGGCCACGTCCGGGCGGGATGCGGCGTTACGCTGGTCTGTGGAGAGCCAGTCATCCCACACGGAGCCGGGGGCGTCACGGGTAATAACCGGGCGCTGAACATAGGGCACGGGATGCGCCGGGTCCGCCAGATAGCTGACAGAGCCTGCCGTGCTGGCAGACGCGTTCAGGGAGAGTTGATGCTGTGCCGTCAGATGCAGGGTTGCGCAGTCTTTTGTGCAGTCCTGCTCGGGCAGAGCGCTGCGTGTTTCCCACGTGTCTGATCCGCTGCGATAGGCTGAAATGCGGCCGGGCAGCGGGATCGCATTATCTTTCAGATAATGCGCCAGAAACGGCTCAAGGATTGTCCGGCGGAAATACAGGCCGGTATCGGAATGGAGCCTTATGGGGCCAAGGGTGCTGGCATCCTTGATCTCGCCGCCGTGGTTCCACGGCCCCATGGCCAGCCAGAGGTTCGGCTGGTCCGCCTGTTTGTGCTTTAGCGCGTAATAGAGCGCAATATCTCCATAATTATCTTCCTGATCCCACAGGCTATGAACAAGCAGGGTTGGAACGCTGAGGCGCTGCGTGGGGAGCAGGCGGTCCAGCGCCTGCTGCTGCCACCAGCTATCATAGGCAGGGTGGGCCAGAATTTGCCGGAAGAAGCCGATCTGCTCCATGCCGCGCTCCTTGCCCAGTTGCCCGGCGGAGACGGAGTTCAGGAAAAGATCATAATTGTCATACTGGTTGCTCCACCAGATAACGGATTTTTTCCGGGTGGCGTCCTGATTGTAAATATAGGACAGCATTTCCTCACGGAAGGCACCGTTATGGAACCAGTCATCCCCCATCCAGCCATCTACCATCGGGTTCATGGGGATGGAGACTTTCAGGGCAGGGTGCGGGTTGAACAATGCGGTCAGGGCTGTGTATCCATCGTAAGACACCCCAAGAATCCCAACCTTGCCGTTGCTTTGCGGGATATTGTGCACCAGCCATTCAATGGTGTCCCATGTGTCTGTGCTGTGGTCCACTTTGGTCGGGTTTAAGGGGCCGCGCAGCGGGCGGTTCATCACGTAGTCCCCTTCGGACCCGTATTTGCCCCGTACGTCCTGCACAACGCGGATATAGCCGCCATCCACAATCACATCGGGCATGTTGTCATACCCCTGAAGGATGGAGCGGAGGGTGCCGCTGTCCGCCTTGGAGGTCATGCGCGTGGCATTATACGGTGTGCGCGTGAGTAGAATGGGGGCGTTCTGCGCGGCTTTGGGGATCAGGATCACGGTATGGAGCTTCACGCCATCCCGCATGGGGATCATCACATCGCGGCGGATGAAGTCAAATCTGTCTGTATTGACCGTGAAGGTTTCAGGCATGTCCGGGGCAATAGCGGTACCTGTGGCGGCGTTCTGTGCGAGAGCGGGGGTTGAAAGGGCTGTCACGCAGAGCAGCATCAGAAGAGTTTTGACCATAGGTTCCCTGACCATAATACGGATAGGCCTGTGTTCTGTCAGGCAGGTAATGTTGTCTCTCGGCGTGGCGGCAGAGGTGCTGTGTACCAGTACAGGGTATATTTCGTTTCGGGACCAGATGCGTCAACAGGCCATACTGAGCAGATGTGATAACTTCAGGTTAAGGTTTAAGGCGGGAAGGAAGGCAGGATGGCCGCATGGACGTATGGCCGCCTCTGGTAAGCCCCCACGCCGGGGGTGACTGTGCTGTTAGGGGGTGGGGCGTTGTGGGGCAGGCGGGTTGGTTTATGGGGTTGACGATTTACAGTCAGGCACGTTGATGGCAGAGGCGCCGTGTGCGTCAAACCAGACCGTGCCGTCGTCGACCATAGCTTCCCCATTGTGTACAAACATGTCGTGCGGGACGGCGCGCTGGAGGCTGAGCCGGACGCAGGGCGTGAAAATGCGGGGCCATGCCGCAAAAAGAGCTTCCGGTGTCTTGAGAATTTGCGTGTGCTGAGCATTGATCCTTAATGGCCATGACACCAGTTTTGCAGTTTCCGCTTTATTCCCGTTGAGGGCGCTTTGCAGGAAGTGCCTGACCATTGCTTCAAAAACCGCAGGCGGAGCGTCTGTGACAGACTCATACAGTGTGTCCGGGGTAAGAGAGTCTGTTGTCACCAGATTCAGGAGAACGGGATAGGTCTGTGTGCCTTTCTGCCAGGTTCCGGCCAGTTCCGTGGCGGATTGCAGGGAGAGGGGCTTTGTGGCTGTTTTATCGGTGGTTGTAAAATGCAGCGAGAAATGGCCACCGCCCGGTTCATCCAGCGTAATCTGCTCGCCGGTAATCTGGCCAGTGAGGGGAATATCCACCAGATTTTTTGTATAGAAATAGCTTGCAGAAGTCAGTTTCTGATCCGGCAGAACAGAAAGGGTCGCCCCGATGCGATAGGGGCCGAGGGTGCCGAGTAACCGGTAGTTCTCAGCTTCCGGGTGTGATGTGGCCGCAGCAGGGGGCAGGTCTGCCGGAGGGGCGGCCGGAGAGGCTGGCGTACCGGCGATGGCACCTGCGGGGGCGATGGCAAAGGTAAAAAGGCTGAACGCCAGAAAGGCAGTGGCTCTTCGCATCATCATCCGGTCCTTCTGCTGTAAGAGGTGGGCTGCTGTAAGAGGTGGGGGAAAGCGGTGCAGGCGTGTCAAACGTCTGCGGGGTGGTGGGGGGTAGGCGTGGTGTGCGTGGTGGGGTGTCGTTGTGGGACGATACGGCAGGAACGGCAGGAGGGTAAACATGATTTGTGAAATCTGTGGAACAGACTTTCCGTGCACGGCGGACAGCCAGTGCTGGTGTATGCAGGTGCCCCACGCCATCCCGCTCCCTGCCGGGGAGGCTCCGGGGTGCGTGTGCCCGGCCTGTCTGGAACGCCTGATCCGGCGGTCTCGTGCAGGGGAACACGTCTTTCAAGAGCCGGTATGACGGGTGATGGGACCTGATTTATTGAAAAACAGAAAAACATAATTTCAATAAAAGATGATTTTATAAAACAGTTTTACAAAATGCAGACCGGGGTTGCATGAGGTGAGCGCATTGCCGTTGCGCAGTATAAAGCGGCGGCATTTTGATGCAGATCAAAGGCGACTGAAGCAAAGCTGCGGAAACTGCTTCCGGTAAGCACAGGAGCCTAAAACGGGCGAAGCCTGAGGGCCTGCTGCATGGAATGGAAGGATGTTCGGATGACCACCACGGCCAGCACAAACAAGACAGTCGAGATTGCAGGCACCCGCTATGAGATGCTGGGCACCATGAATGACGGGGACTGCAAGGTACGCCTGAAAAACCCCGGCGGAGAGGTTGTGGAAATGACCTGTGACTCCTTTATCAACCAGCTCAATAACGGCAGCGCCCGCTATCTGTAACCGGTCGGGAGGGCTTGTGCGCCGGGTGTGCCGCGGAAATGCAGGACGCCGGGGCGCAGGCCTGAGCAAGGTTTTCTGGAGTTCCTGACGGTGCGACTGGCCGGAAGGAGAAGGGCGGCGAAGTCCGGGCGCTGCGCAACGCAGGTCCGGGCTTACTGGCCGTACAACGGGTGGCCTGCTGAGGCACCACACCGGGATCATCTGGCAACAGACTGCCTGTAACGGGGTTTGCGCCAGAAGGAAGCCTGACCAGATACAAACACCCCCGGCGGAGCAGAGCCGCCGGGGGTGTTTGTGCGTTTTTGGGAAAATCCCTGCGTGTTTAGCTTTTAGTCCATGCGGACAGACGGGCGGACAAAGCGGTCCAGCCAGTCCGTCAGGCAGGCAATGGCCCCGCGCGGAACGCCGTACAGTTCAAACTGATGCTGGCGGTACAGTGCCGTGTGACCCAGCCGGGCGCTCAGCCCGTTGAGCGCGCCGCCACCAAAGGTCTTGCCATCGGCAAAGGCACCCCAGCCGTTGTAATTGCCCAGAGCGACAATCGCGCCCTTGTTGTTGAACTTGAAGGGCGGCACCGGTGTCTGGCTGACAATCCATTGCGGCAGATATTTTGCCAGATGGTGGGCTTCCTGCCGGGCAACCTGTGCCGTGGGCGGGAGGGGGCTTTCTGTGATGAAAGAACAGTCCCCAACCGCAAAAATCCGCTCGTCCAGTGTGGTTTGCAGATTGGGTTTCACCACAAGCTGGCCGCCACGGGCGCATTCCAGACCGTCCATTTCCTGCGTGACATCCGGGGCTTTGACCCCGGCCGCCCAGACGCGGAACTGTGCATCCACGCGGGAGCCGTCTTTCAGGATAAAGCCTTTTTCATCCACTCCGCTGACCATTGCTCCGGTGCGGACGGAAATTTTGAGGGATTCAAGCTGCTGCCGGGCTTCCTCGGAAACCTTTTCGGGGAAGGACGGCAGGATGCGCGGCCCGGCTTCCAGCAGGGTGATGCGCATGTCTGGCGTTGTGGGCGTAAAATTGTAGAGCGAGCCGATATCCAGCGCCTTGTGCAATTCCGCAGCAAGCTGTACGCCCGTGGCCCCCCCGCCGACAATGGCAATGTCCAGCGGCGTGCCGCGCCCGTAGGCCTGCAGAATGGCATGGCGGAAGCGTTCATTAAAATTGTTTGCCTCCACCACATTATCCAGAAAAATGCAGTGCTCTTTAACGCCCGGTGTGCCGAAGTCATTCGCGCGGCTGCCAATGGCGAAAATCAGCGCGTCATAATCCAGATGCCGCTCTTCCAGAATGATTTCCTCATCATCCTGCTCGGTCAGCGGGGCGAGGGTGATGCGGCGGGCCGTGCGGTCCAGACTGGAAATTTCGCCATAGCAGAAGCGGAAGCCGTGCCCGGCTGCATGAGAAACAAAGGTAATGCGGTCATTCTCGTTACGGGCGGTCCCGGCGGCAAAGCAGTGGAGCATAGGCTTCCAGACATGGCTGAACCCTTTATCCACCAGGGTGATATCCAGCTTGCCTGCGCGGCCCATGCTGTGTCCCAACCGTGTGGCGAGTGCCAGGCCGGCAATGCCGCCCCCCACAATAACCAGACGAAACCGATCACTCATAACGTCATTATCCTTTCGTGTTCCGCCCGTGCCACAAGCCGCTCTCAGAGGCCAGTATCAGCGGCGGAACAGATCTGCGCAACACACCGGCTCTTGAGGTCACGCAAATGTCTTTATGCAGACGGGCTGGCTTGCTCAGCCTGCGGAAAGATCCACAAGGCCAATCAGCCCGTCTTCTGTCCCAAATCCCAGCAGGCATCCGTCCGGACTATAGGCCAGCGCGCTGATGGCGCTGGTGCCGTTCAGACAGACCGGAAGAACCCGTTGCGATTCCGGTTCGATCATAATAACAGACCCGTCCGCAAAGCCAGCCGCCAGAATTTCCTGCTCCGGGTTATAGGCCACGCGCGTGCAGAGCGCGCCGCCCATGCCGGGCAGTTCCGTCGGCGGTTTGCCCATCGGGCCGCCTCCAAAAAACGGCCAGAGCACCACAACATCCGCACCGCTGGTGGCCAGCCACTTTCCAGTGCGGGAGAAGGACATGGACTTCACTTTGGTGGGGTAGCCGCTCATGCGGATATTGTGCCCGTCCGACAGCCGCCAGCCATGCAGGTCATTATCCTGCATGGAGGTGATCAGGGCCTCGCCAGCCGGATGGATTGCAATGCCGGTATGGCTGCCTTTCCATTCAAGCGGGCGCACGCTCTCACTTTTGGGCTGCGTGTACCACACGGAAGCACCGTTGTAGTGCGATGCCGCTATCCGCTTGCCCTTGGCGTCAAACACAATGCCGGTCACGGAGGAGGGATGCTCCAGCGTTTTCAGCACAACTTCGCCCCGGCCATCCCGCAGTTCAACCTGCTTGCCGGCCGCGCTGGCGATGTAGGCTGTCTTGGCGTCGACATGCGTGGCGATATGCTCAACCCAGCGGCGGGTCTTGCCGAGTTCTTCCACTTCTCCGTGCATGTCCAGACGGCACAGGCGGCCATCATCCCCGCCGGTCAGGAAACCGGAAGGGTCTGTATCCGGGGCAAGGGCGAGGGCCGCGCCATCATGCACGGCATAGGTTGCCCAGCTTGCCGGTTCCCGCAGGTCAGCCCGGTGGGCGACAATCACATCGCCTTCCGCTGTGGTGAAGGCAAAGCGCATGTTATCGCGCGAGGCCGCGCAGGCGGTGATATGGCCATCCACAGTGCGGGATGCGCCGCGCTTTTCAATCAGGCCACGCAGGGTGCTGGAGGTGCTCATGAAACAGCGCAGCTTTCAAACCCGCGCCGAAGCTGGGGCCGGTTGAGGTTACGACCAATAAAGACAAGGCGGGATTCTTTGGCTTCGCCCTCTTTCCACGGGCCGATGGAATTGCCGTCTGCCATCATATGCACGGCCTGAAACGCAAAGCGGTCCGGCTGGCCTTCAAAATTCAGAATGCCTTTGGTGCGCAGGATATCGGTGCCTTTTTCCTGCAACAGAGCGCTGATCCACATCTGGAAGCGGCCTGCATCCAGCGGAGTTTTGAGGGTGAGGGAAATGCTGTTCACATCTTCCTCATGATGATGGTGGGTGTTTTCCAGAAAGTCCGGCACGGCGGACAGGGTACGCTGGAGGTCAAACCCGCCAACATCCATCACATCCGTCAGCTTCACGTTACCTTTCTGCGCTTTATGGATAGGCGCGAAAGCGTTCAGCTTGCGGATGGCGTCTTCCACCGCTTTAAGCTGAGCCTCGTCCACCAGATCGGTTTTGTTGAGGATGATCACATCCGCAAAAGCGATCTGCTGGTGGGCTTCCGGGCTTTCCTTCAGCGTTTGCAGGAAGTTCAGCGCGTCCACCACAGTAATCACGGCATCCAGCCGCGTTTTGGCGCGTACGTCCTCATCCGCAAAAAAGGTCTGAGCAACCGGTGCGGGGTCAGCCAGACCTGTGGTCTCAATAATAATGCCGTCAAACTTGTTCCGGCGCTTCATCAGGCTGCCCAGAATACGGATCAGATCACCGCGCACGGTGCAGCAGATGCAGCCGTTGTTCATTTCGAACACTTCTTCATCGGCATCGACCACGAGGTCATTATCCACGCCAAGTTCACCGAACTCGTTAATGACGACAGCATATTTGCGGCCATGTTCCGCCGTCAGAATATGGTTGAGCAGCGTGGTTTTGCCCGCACCCAGAAAGCCCGTCAGAACCGTGACGGGAACCAGTGTATCCGCAGGATCGGACGTGGGGGACGCATCGGACATGAAGCAAGGTCTCCGTTAAGATTACATTCGTGCCTCTTCATATAGGGGGCCGGAGCGCGGAGGGCCAGAGACGGGGCTGAGTTGTTTTGGAGAGCTTCTGCAAGAGGGGGGACGGAGACGTCTGAAAGACGGACAGAAGAAACCTGCGGGCGTAATAATTAACAAACAGTATATAATGCTTTTTTGTGGTCATTTTTTAGACAAAAAAAGAACGATTTTTTTTGAGCAAAACTTAACAAAAAGGATTCGTTGGGCTGCGCGGTCTTCTCATATTTTCCAATATATTCTTATTTTATATATAGATATCTAATATGTAATTTTTATATCTTTGATTCTAATGGGAAAAGACACTCTTCACGGAAGAGTGAGGCTGGTGGATAAAAATTAATAAGCCTTGAGAGGCTTTCATGTGCTGTAAAAAAAATGGAACAAAACATTCCTTATTTTTTCTGAATTTTTCAGAGAGGGAATGTATGGCCTTATTCATGTATTAAATAAGGCACGTTTGTGGCTTGTCTGGATAAAATTAACAGGAGGTCACGTTATGGCTCAATACACTGGAACAACGGCCTCAGGCCTTGTTTATACAGCATCCTCCACCAACATTGGGGTGCCCCCCCTTCTCGGAACGGTTGTCTATGACGTCACAATTGCAGGAAGTGACGGAACGACTATTAAAACTCTTTCTGGCCTGACGGCGGGTATCCAAATTATCGGTCTTTCTGTTGCGCCAACGGGAAATGTCGTTACTGGAAGTGATAGTATTACGACTCTTCTTGGTATTGTCGGCGCGACCTATGTGACGATGCCGGGCAGTACGGGCGGTATTAACATTGTTGCCAATGCGGTCAGTGGTAATACGTACTACATTGGTGGCAATACAGATATTAATATTGCTGTTAATGCACTTTCCGGAAATACGCTCAATATTTACGGAGGTACGGCAACCTTCTCCGGAAGTCTTGTTGCAGGACTCCTTTCTGGATCGACAATCAATATTGGTTATGGCGGGACTTATTCCGGCTCCGTCGGGCTGATCAATATTCTGAGTGGCTCGACCGTTAATTTTCAGGACGGTGGCGGTACACTGATCCTGAATGCGGATAATCAGGTGCTCAACCTTCTTGCCACGACAGGTGTGAAGGGGGTGACGTTTAATAATTATGATCCGTCT
Source organism: Drosophila tsacasi (assembly GCA_018904565.1). Taxonomy (NCBI): domain Eukaryota; kingdom Metazoa; phylum Arthropoda; class Insecta; order Diptera; family Drosophilidae; genus Drosophila; species Drosophila tsacasi. The sequence goes on from JAEIHY010019892.1 coordinate 10,706, forward strand.
GTTGATACAATCGAGCTACAGAACACGGTTCAGCCGATTGGAAGTTATCAGATTTCGACATCTGGTTCAGGAAAAACCATTACTCTGTATGGAGCAAACGGGACGGATGTTGTTGCGAGCTATGCTGTTAACACGGCAAGCGGCGTAACCCTGCCTGACGGCGTTTATACGAGTATCGGCAGTCATGATCAGAGCGTTAATCCGCTTGAAATCACATATAGCAATGGCAATACCTATATTGGTGCCTGCTTCCTCGCCGGGTCCATGATCCGTACTCCGCAGGGTGAACGGGCGGTTGAATCGTTAACAATTGGCGAGACGGTTCTGGTTTTTGAAAACGGCCAGCCTGTTGAACGTCCAATTGTCTGGACGGGCAAGGCGCTGGCGCACGTGCGCGCTGGTCTGCCCGATGATGAGGCCGGTTATCCCGTGCGCGTTATGAAAAACGCGATCAGTTCTGGTGTGCCGGACCGTGATCTGCTGGTAACGCCGGAACATTGCCTGTATTTTGAAGGGCATTTTATTCCGGCCCGCATGCTGGTGAATGGCCGCACGGTCCTGTTTGACCGCAGTGTTACCACATATACCTATTATCATATCGAGACCGCGCAGCATTCCGTGATCACGGCCAATAATGTG
>JAEIHY010019894.1:0-20778 GCA_018904565.1 Drosophila tsacasi
TGTAAGCTGCAAGGGTATACAAATTTCGGTTTGCCGAAGTTAGCTTCCTTTCTTGTTTTTTGTTAAATTCATTTTAAAAGATCATAAATAAAAGATAAGAAGAAACAAAAAGAAAATAAATAAATTGTTGAATGCTTTCAAATTTACATTGCAATAGATTTGTTTGATTTTCAGTATATAGAAATTCACCTGTTGCAGCTGTTGTACAAAATTAAGATTTCCACTGTAATGTAATTCTTATCGTCGTCGTCAAACCCGATGGAACAAATGATTTATTTGAAATAGTCATTTTTTTCTAATGCGTCGTTTAAGAAAAGTTTAGTTTGTTAAACTTTATTATACGTTTCAGGTGTAATTATCTAGAGAACGGTTACCAGATAGATTAATCGGTATTATTGTATATTTAAAGACAACCTTAATTTTAGTGTACGCCTTTCATTCTCTCAATATAAATGCAAATTTATTTATTTAGATTACGTTTTATAGCGATCAACCGAAGATATTTGAAAAATATATTATTTTCTTTTCTGCCAAAAATATATGCTGTTTCAGTGTATGTCAACAATTCCCTTAATCACGTTCACAGACTTTGATAAAATATATTTCAGCAAAATCTCTCGATTTCAAAATAACAACACTTCCGAATCAATCAATTTTTAAATAATTATTACATATTTGGGTGACAATGCAATTGAGTTTATTGTTTTTAAAAATATATATAAATTATTTGTATAGTAAATACCTTATTACAATTCGCTTTGTTCTGTATTTGTCAATGGTCTTATTTTAATTAGGAAATATGCAATTTTCGATACAGTTGCGTCAGAGGTTAGACGCATAAACAAAGGTTAAAATATTCGAGACACAACGCAGAAAACAAACCAGAATTTAATTCAAACATATCGAGTTGGAGTTTTATTCTTCCAAGATTAATCGAATGAAACTTAACACCTACGCAAAAATAAAGTCTAAAATGCGTGAACAATTAGCAAGCTCAGATTCGAGAGGCTCGTCGGTCTTTTAGTTAAACGCTCCTCCTTCTGCTTTAAAACAAAATTGCATTTTGCAAATGATTTTGGGTTTACAATTATTTTTAGTATCATTAATATCATCTTACACTGCTGTTAAAATCAAGCACGGCGTTATAATTTCTGAATGTCTTTGGAGCCGATTGCGCCGGATATATGAAAAACCATATCGATAGCTTCAGTTAGTTGCTTAAGTGAAAGTTTAAAAACTAAATAAAATATATATAGGCTTGTTGTATAAGCAAATATAACGCCCCTGCTCCAGAGCAATGTGATTATATGTAGCGGTCTTATTGTTTCGATGTAATTAGTTGCTAAAGTTGCCTTAGTCGCCTATTGGTTTTGTGAACGAGATTCGAACATTGCTGTCACGTCGCGTATTGAAAATTGTGGTGAGATCCGTTCTCTGTTGCTGCAAATAAAAAACTAGATTAGTTTCAGACTTCAGATGGATAAAATTAAGATCTCTACTTACTTGGCAGCGCTGGGACTGCTCTCAGCCATGGAGTTCCGCTGCAACCGCTCGCGAGGCAGCGCGGGGTGCGCACGCTGCTCGAACTTATTCGATGGCGCTTGCTTGGCAGTGCTGCCAAAGTTCTTTGCCGTCGTCTTTACACTTAGCATCGATGTGGCCGACACTCCACCATTGCTGCTGCTGGTATCACAATTTTGATTTTTCTCGTCTGAAATGCGGCGCGTGCGCTGCTGTCCCAACTCCTGTCCATTACCCTGATGCAATGTACTCTCGGACCCACCGCCAGCCACGCGGGTCATTTGTTTCAGATTCATGTCCATATCATTTTGCAAGGCACTCATGTCGCCGCGGGACTTGGATTTGATGCGAAGAGACTCTGTCACCGGCTGACAGTTGCCATCCTCCGCGTTTAGTTCAGTCCGCGAGCGAGATTTCAGTGTATCGCCATAATATTTTTGCGTCAACTGCAGGCGACGCTCCTCCTTGATCTTGTCGATTCGCTCGCGATCTAGAATGACTCCAGTGAGCACACTCTTTCGTCCCGCAGGTGGCAGGAACTGCTGCTGCTGCTGCTGTTCCTTGGGCCCATTATTCAGCTGGACGAGCGAAATGCGATTCTCTGTGGTCGGCGTCGTTACCTGATCCGGTTCAATTCCCCGCTTCTGACACACCTCCTCGGTGATGCTCATGCCTGGCAATCGCTTTGGGGGGTTCAGCATTTTGGGACGCGTAAAGTCGAAGCTCTTGCGGCGACTGTTGACAGAGTCGGGCACCGAAGTCTCGGGCAGCAGCTTTCCCGATACGGAAAGATCCTGCAGATGCTTGCCGCCAAACTCACGGACAAAGGCGTTCTCATCCAGCGAACGAGTAATCTTCTGCTGGGCATTGCTATTCAGTTTCTTGAGGGGCACCGGTGCGGGGGGCATCGCCTTGGGAACGCTCAGTTCATTAGGCTTCTTCATTGAACCGCCGCGCACAGAGAAGTCGAAGCTGGGTAGTTGCTCCACCGGCGAACTCTCAAATTTATTAGCCAACTCTTTGACACTGAACGAGGGTGACTTGCTGCTGGGCGTCAGCTCCAGCTCGTGCTCTTGCTCCATAGTGTCCGGCAAACTGTCTAGGCTGTCGAGTTCGATTCTATCACTGCTTGATTTCTCCAATTTTTGAATATTGAAGTTCATCTCCTCGCCACGTAAGTTTTCGTAGACAGTTTGGGGCTTACGCAGCTCAATGTTTTCATAGAGCAAATGGGATTGCTCCTCAGCCGCCTGCTGCTGGTGCTGTTGGTGTTCCTGTTCCAGTTGCAACAATTGATTTGTCATCTCGGCAGCTTTAAAGGCTCCGCCGTCCTGCTGCTGCTCTTCCTCGTCAATCTGCTTGAGGCTGGATCTCTCGTGAAGCATTTGATTCACCTCGGTGACCGAGTTTCGGAATAGCTTGACCTGCTCATACACAATGTTCTCGTCAAAGTTGGTTTCCAGCAGGAGCAATGGCTTCTTCTCCTTCTCGGGCGACTTGTAGGTGATGCTAATGGTGGACTTGATGGGACTGCAGGCCACTTGAGGCTTGACAGTGGTCTGATGTTCGAAATCCTCATACACCGGCGAGCTTTCGTCGGTGGCCAGCAGCGAATGCATGCTCGGGTGGCGCTGCAGATGTTGGTAGCCAAACTCGCTGGGCGTCACCGACTGACTAGTGTTGTCTGTGAAGTTTGAAGTGTTGGGGGAAGCCGCCGCCGCCGCCTGTAGTTGCTCCTTCACCGGTAAAGTGGCAGCCCGATTCTTTGGCGGCGGCAAACGCGACTGCATTGGTTGCAGATCAAGGGATAGCTCTCGCTTAAGAGCATTCATATCACGATGTTCCACCTCTTGCAGGTTGTTGAACTGAAAAAATACTTTAGTTTGATTGTGTCTGCTTTTTGGAACCACATGCTGTCCTACCTGGTGTCCGAGACTCTCGTGTGAGCTGCCAAGGTAGCTGCTAGCTGCATCAACTCCGAGAAGTAGCTGCTGCTGCTGCTGCATGTTCGATGAAACGCCGGACACACCAGACATGGCCGAAGTCACCATCAAAGGATCCATGTCGTATTGCGGTGTGTTGACCGCCGAACTGTTTTCTGAGCTTTCGGTGTCGCACAACAAAAGAGAGTATCGGGGACTGTGTGCTGGAGTGGTCGGCGTGGGGACAGAAAGCTTTGTCTGGGTGCAGTCATTAAGAGATGGTTCCGCTCGCGGCTTGCGTAGCGGAACTGTGTTGCTGTTGGTTCTGAAAAAAATATTAATAACTTGTAAGTAGGGCTCGAAAGGTTGGTTCTGTTTTAAGTCTTTACGTACTGCATTGGTCGAGGCGAAGATTGGGGCTCCTGCTTCTGTCCTGGCTGCGTGAAAGTGCCCTGGTAACTGAAGCGCTCCTTGGCCGCCAGCTGCTCCTTCCGCTTGGCCGAGAACTGCACAGTTGGGTAGCTATAGCGGGTCGAAGATGAGGAGGAGCAACCCGAGGTAACCATTGACGGCGGGGTCGAGGGCGATTGGGCTGCCCTCGCCGGCTTGGGCGGCGGATGAACCTCGACACTGGCGAATTGCTGCTGTGCGGTCGGCACGGTTTCGGGAGTGCCGCAGTCAATGAATTGTATGTCGCAGAGCTGATCCTCCAACTTGTAGCGCTTGCAGCAGTTCTCCGCTCCAGCCGGCTCGTGGCCACAGGAAGAAGCACCCGCACCTGCGGCTGGAGGCGGAGGTGGGGGCATGGTTCTGGCTGAGCTGGGCGAAAGCAGATTCAGACGCGGCTGCTTCTTGGGACTCGGGTTGACACTGTTCGTCTGACTGGAAAAGTCCTCGGGGCGAGCCCGCATTATGCGCCGGGTGGCACAGCCTGAAGCAGGTGGCACGTTCTCTTTCCCGACGCGCGGGGAGCTAACCAACGACTCGCTCTCCGAAAAAATTCGCATCTCGGGCTCCTCACGATCGAAATTAAGTCCCAATTCGGAAAGCTCGCGGGACGGGCAAGTGGTCACATGGCCCCGTTGCGGCGACTGAAGCAGATCGAAGTAGGAGTCGTGTGAAACGCTACGCGAATGGCCCACAGTACGCAGGCTGTCAATGGAGTTCGAACGGATGCAGAGATCCATCGGCTTCGGGTCCCGTTCGTTGGTCGTTGTCTCCAGTAGCTCGATGGACTTGGGTTTGTCGTGCTTCGTCAGCTCCTTGCTAGCATGTGCATGGGCGGCCTTTACGAAGCTGACACGGGAAGCGGTAACCGAGTCTTTTGCTGCATCGTCGCATGTTTTTTGGCCTGCATCGGGATTACCTTGGCGCTGACCGCGAGTAAACAGCGACTTCCAGGACGTAGTCTTACTGGATTCCGGCTTACGCTTCTGCCAGCTGGGTGGCGCCGATAGCACGGTGTGGTATTTGTCAGGAAGGCTGGATGGGCCACCGCCCACTTCAATGTACGATCCGATATTTGTGGCAGCATTGCCTCCATTCCCGCTGGCTAGCATGCTGATGGGCAGGGACTGCTTGAGGTCGCCACCGTCGATGCGAGAGTGCCGCTCTTGGGCCTCCTCCAAGCTGATTAACTTCGCTCCGCCCGTGCTCAGGCTTTTCGGTCGCTCCACCACCAGGCCCAAGGATTGATCTTGTTCCCGCTGCTCGACCAGCAGACTCTCGCAATCGGTGAGCGACTCCAGACGCAGCTCTCCTCCACCCACACCCGCAGCGGCTGTGTTCGCCACCAAGCTGTGACGCGCCGGGTGGTCCTCCAGAGGATCGAAGATGTTATGGCAATTGCGTATCAGGTACTCAGTGACTACAGCCTGCACACCAACGCCCCTGAGAGCGGCCACGCCACCCGACTCCAGAGCCGGCGATCGCAGAAGATTTGGGGCCCACACAATGGCCAGGTTCTTGTCCGTCATCCCGGTACGCTCGTGGTGTTGCGACACCTTGTACAGGTGTTCGGCCAAATATTTTAGGGTTCTGTAAGATGGTAAATTTTTATTTAATTACGTATTAAAATATATAAAAAATAGACTGACCAGCAAAAAATGCTGCAAGAGTTTATCTTAAGCTTGTTCAAATATAAGATTATGTCTAGCAATGTTTTTTGTACTTAAACTCTTGCCATTGTACAGTTTTTTAGCGCTTACTCACCGGTAGTGAGGTGGGGGCAACTTAAGCACCGTCTCCTTCATGAGCCGCAACCGCTCGTCCGCCTCGTTGGCCTTCACCTGAATGGCCTCGACGAAGTTGTCGTACAGTTGGTAAGTGCACAGGGGATTCGGAAGCTCCCGGAAATACATCTTGAGTAGCGAGCTGACGGCATGGATGTCCTGCTTCATCTCTGGATTACCTAAGTCTGGCACACGCTCCTCGTCGAAAGCTCGTCGAAGTCGTTGAATGTTGGAGGTGATGCCGGAGAGCCTATAAATGCCATCAATTACGCCGTAGTTCTCGATAAACTCGGCACAGGAGCGGAGAACCATTGGAATGTCCTGGCCGCTGTTGAGAAGGTGCTCAGACAAGTCGCAGTTGAAGACTCGCTCGCGGTAAATGCCGCTCTGTTTCAATCGACGTCGAGATGGTCGCGAAAGTATGAAGGAACGGAAGAAGGCGATCAACTTGCCGTGCTTTCGCAGTACCGGCTTAGTGGGCGAGGCATCCAGGTGACCTACCAGAGGAGCTGGCATTGGAAAGTTCCTTGGCACCTTGTCGCCGATGGTAGCCACACACGATTGTGGAAAAAATCCGACTTCGTAAAGGGACTTCTGCAGATGTGACTTCTTTCCGCGCCACCAAATAGACTCCGCTGGACTGGGCATATCGATCACTGAGATCATGTCGCCAACCTCAATGTTGATCTCATCGGGAGCCTGAGCCTGGTATCGACGAACTCCATATGCGGCACCCACCGCCGGCGTATTGATTGTCCGTTGCGTCTCGCCATCCGCCAGCGGCAGGCGCCTTCCCTTGTTGTCCAATTGCAGCCAAGTCAGAATGGTGCCACAGGTTAGTGAGTCCGATGCGATCATTGAGAAACGCTCGAGGTACTTGGCCACCGCATACTCCACGTCCGATTCACTGGGCAGCTCCGCCGCCAGCTCTTCCATATTGCGTAGTCCGCTGATCTTACGATCGTATACACAGCGATGGAGCATTTCGTCCAGCAGCTGCATGTTCTCAAAGCTGCGCTTGATCAGGAAAGCTTCACATCGCTGTGGGCTAACGCGAATGATGAACCAGCAGCTCTCGGGCGAGAAGCTACGCAGGGAGCTATGCGGCAAATCGCCGCCAATAGACTGCGAGGCGATGCTGCTGCCCAGGTGCTCTGACTTGTCGTCAAGCAACTGCACCGAAAGGGGGCCCAGTTGTACACGCTCGTAATGGAAGTGGGCACACTCCTCCAGTTTGGGAAAGCGACAGGATTTCTGCGGATTCAAAGAGTCGTTAAATGGGCGTACTCAACTACCCTGGCTTTTGGTTAGTACTCACGCTATTCAACGGCTGCACGCTCATGTGTCGGCTGGGCTTCGGAGGCGGAACCACGCCCTGCGTGGGCGGACTACAGCTGGACTCCGTGGAAGCGTTTGAGATTTGTGATGTGTTCATGGAAGCAAACATGTCCTGGTAGTTCAGTCCCGGCAAACTATCGGCGGGGACAATCTTGAAATTCAGGTGCGCACTGATCGCGGCTGCCGGAGCATCCATTTCGAACTGTAGCGGTGGAGCTTGCGTTTCCTTCGCCACCGAGCTGGTATGACAAGCGGATGCACCTGCACCTGCACTCTCCGCCGATGCCATTGCATGGGAATGCAGTTGGGCTGCCAAGGATGTGCTCACCCTTTCCGCCATGATCTTGGACACTAGATCGCTTCACGCTAGCAGCAACATCTGCAAAGGACAAGCAGTGAATATTGTAAAATGGCGTATTTTAAATCGTATTCAGATTGTAGGTATACAATTGTAAATGGGAGGTGTTTTTAGTAATACTAGATATTAACTAAAATTCGGTACCTGCTTAAAAAATTCAATGAGAAAATCAACTGAGGAGGCTACAAGCTTTCAATCCCAAAGATTAGGTTTAAACTTTAAAGACCTTGCGACTTTCAAACATGAACAAAATTTAATATAATTAAGTGGTTCTACTTAATATAAATATTTTAAGTTAAAATAATAAATCTCAGTTAATATGAAAGGATGAATTCATGTGTTTCGCTAAATCTATTTCATGAATTAAAGAAGCAAGTTTATCACTCTCGAATGTGCCCGATTCAGAAAAAATTACAGTGTACATTTAAATCAATGTGCAAATAGTAATATTATACATTCGAGGCTCGTTCATTGTTGGGCCCTGATTTTCGTTTACTTTCTAATGGCACGCATGACCTTCTTATCAATAACCCCCATACCGTGTTTCGCCGGTAGACTATTCTACTTTCAAGCAAAAGCTTCCACTCTCTCCACCTCGGATGCAAGTTCTCCTTGATCTGGCGATGGAACAATTTAGGTCACTGGTTCAGACATGCGGCAGGATGTGGCACATTCACGCGTATAGCTAGACAAATATATACAGTATTTATTATGTTCAAACCAGTTGGGGAGAGGTATCGATTTGGGATTCAAAATGAATGCAACCGGAGGAGACCTGGACGGCCAACGTTAGATGCCTAGCGGTTCTGATTTAGAGCGATACGAAATGCAACCGGCTGCAGGCTGCAGTATTTAAACTTTCATAAATTAAGCGAACAAACCAACAGAGAGGACAGCCAAGAAAACACAGGGACAGGGGTAGCAGACAGCTTTGGCTGTTGGCCGAAACGAATCGTGGAGCGGCCAAACGAGTTTCGTTCGGCTTCTCTAGGAGAGTCTGGAGGCCAGAGTACGGATGAGGCAGTCCATCAAATGCAGCGAATACTCAGCGATACCATAAAGAAATGCTAACGCTAACGGTGTTCAAATGCAGCCAGACACAGCGACCGGTCAACAGATATGTTAAGTGTGCATATAAATCCGAAAAAACAAAAATAAAAACAAACGCCAAAGACATGTGAAGAAAACGGAAAACAAAAGATTAGGTCGATGCCTAACAGTTGGTCTTGCAATCGGTTAGTACCCAACAATGAATAGAAAAGGGAATTAATGAATTATAAATGACCATAAATTAGCATTTATCCATGTTTACGAGCATATTCCAAGCCAAAGACGTATTCGTTATATTATTAGTAATAAAACTTAACCAAACATGATCTTCCCAAAACAATAATCACCTTAAACTCACCGATCTTATCAATGGTGGGATTCCAATCCCTGGTTACACTTTAGTCAACTAACACTAGGCAACAAAATCAACATTCTCGTTAACATAAGAAGCCAATATCAATGCCCTTTTTCATGTTGTAATATTTTCACATACACAATATCCAACATACACCTTAAACATATTCAATTTTCTGACTGGTTCACTGCGCTCGGGTCAAGAGCGAACGATCTAGACATTTTCCCATCGATTCGGCCCGCTCACTTTCTCCAATCAATTAAACAACATTGTCTATATCCGTACTGAAGAGAGGGAATGACCACTGGATGGGTAAACACCTTAATCGGCTTTGCATGAGGATAACTTAATGATGTGAAATAATTTAATATTGGACAATAGCTAATGATTTTTTAATGGCAGGTTGCAAGCTCAGTTTTCCGTTTCTTGCAGCCGTCTTCTTAAGTTTGACCCAATTGACTTGCAGCGAGAAATTGAAAGCTAAACATGACAATGATCTATAAAAACCAAACTGGATTTTTAGTGCGTGACTGGGATCCTAACTAGACATAGACGTCTCTCTCCACGGACGTTTGTACGTATGTATACACTTATTTAATAAGCGGAATAAAAGTTGTCTGTCTAGGCTGCTCTTGTTTGAGCTAATTTATGGCTCAAAGTGGGTCACTGACTTACTGGTTTCTAGAGCGAGCAATTGTCGGACATAAAAGACTTACGAGGCTGCAAATGAATGCATAATGTGCTTAAACCTAGTTGTTTTGTTCGCCAGTCAGTCGGCAAGTGCTAAACGATACCGTTGTGCATCAAAATCATATGGATGCGCTGTTGTTGTTCAATTCATTCGCGCATGGGAATACCAGAGAGGCTGGACCAAAGATTTAATTACAAGGCAGACACCAGGAAGAAATTCGGAAAATTGCTTTTGATTTATTAGCAATAAGACCAAACATTACTAATAGTAGTATGATCAAATAAAATGATAGGAAATGGTTGAAATTCATGGACTCTTGAAAGTTTTATGACCTGGGATTTCCCAGCTTACCAATATTAAACATATTTTGTGGGGTTTTTAGCACAGTGCCGACTGACTGCATAATTGTACTTTATAACTTGTATACTTAACTAACATATCTATTCCTACCAATACATATGAAAGTAATTTCACCGCGGACACATCAAAGAGTGACTCACGAGTTATCATGATTCATTAAAGTAGCCCAGTAATGGTTCTATAAACTATACTATCTAAATAAATTACTGCCCAAGGCTGATCAGGTTGAACGCTAGATAATTAAAATATTTGTTGGCTTTAAAATACATTAGTTTACAGTATTTATATAAAATATCATATTAAATTATTATCGTTAAGGGTTTTAAAGCATCATATCGATTTACGAAAATCTATTTAAGCTGAAAGGTTTCATACATTTTCTAACTTTTTTATTTAACTTTTTTTGTAAATCTTTTCTAGTTTTAATTATTACAAATCATGATCATAAAAATCAAAACGTACGTGATCTATTTGTTTAGATATGAAGAACATTCAGAACTAATTGGCCCTGAATGGTTACAACCTCATTAACATACTTTCATATGCATATTTTAATGTAGGTTTCATTGCATAATTTTTTGGACGTACAGAGCTCTTACAAGAAAAGTAATTTTATGATAGGAACTCATTAAAATCCCATTTTTATAGCATTAAAAACAGCAGTCATCAGGTTTTGAAAAGAAAAGCTAAAGGGTAAGACAGAAAAGCGAAATCGTCCAATTCGTGGCCATGTAAATTTTCTACTTTAGACATTTTTGCAGAATTTCGCCTCCGCTCCACTGCTCGCAGTCCCAACGAACCATAAAACTTAGCCTAATGTCATTTAACGTGGTCGACAAACAGGTACCATAAACTCTCACACATACCGACGAGTTTATATTTTTAATGGAAGTGAAAGTTTTGCGCGCATCAAACGAAATATCTGCAAAACGTAAGCCAAACACATGCGGCCATATCCAAATATATTTTTTGTATGTATGGCTGTGTTAGAGTCGAGGCGCCGGCATGCCGAATTTTTAAAAATATACAAAGCAAAAATTTACAATAAAAATAGCATTAATAAATATGATTAGTAAGCTCCGCTACTGGAAGAAAGCACACTATATTGATGAAAACTTTGGATATTAAAGCTTAGAGAAAGAGACACTAAGAGTTCTAAAGGTATTAAAGCAATAAATTGTATAATTATTTTACCGATCGATGTTAAAGTGTGAAACTTAAATAGGACATAAGACAACAAATTTATAAAAATATGACAATTTTTTGTTATGTAGATAAATCTAGTTGATCAAACTACAGGCTAAACATTTAAGCCGTTTACAATGCTAGGGGTTAATGTTAGCTGCTGCGGTATTCTTTAATAGGAATTTGGTATTTCAAATCTCTATCTTTAGATGTCTATTTATGCCGTAGAGCGAAAATTAAGTAGATGTACAGCAACTGGTTCGAATTGTTTGAGTTTGAGTGTTTCTAAAAATAACAAGTAAGAAAGCTGCAGTAAAGTGTGTTAAACAGTGAACTACCCGGTACCCTTAGCCTTTTATAGTAAACTAAAAGCAAGTACAATTTTCAGACTAACAAAAAAAAAACGCAAATCTGATCGACTTATAAAAAGATAATACAAATAATTAAGGGAAAATATTAAAATGAGTCTTTCCCTCTTTGTTTTATTTATTTTTTATTCACACGCTTGCTTGAAAATTATTTTTTTCTTTAATTATGTTTAATTTAAATTAACCAAAATGTCTCGCAGTGCACTTTTCTCCGCTGATGAAGCACACAGCGACCACATTTCAAGCGTTTTGATGGTTTTTGTTTCATATGACTAACAACCATAACAGAAGCAATAACAAAAGCATCAGCAAGTTGTCAGTTTTAATTGAAATCAATTGAGCTCAATTATTTTATACGCATATGAAACTCAACATCAGCAGCAACAAAAACCAAGCAAGCAAACCCAAAAATTCTTAGCGTTTGTGTGGGTTTGGCGTTTTCCGCACACAACCACAAAGGCTGGGGCGTGTCAATCGCCAAATACAGAGTAATAAAAAAGAAAAAAAAAAAAAACAAGAAGGGAAGCTAACATCGGGAAACCGAAGTTTGAATACTTTTGTATCTTACAATTTGATCCAACCGATCCCAGATATTAAGAAGTTTTTTTTAGTTACACGAGTCCTCGGCTTTTGATCAATTTAGGAATTTTTTTTTTTTTTTTTTGCATAAAACATAATATTGAGTTATATGAGCAATGGCTATCATGACAGTTATCTATAACCCTAGTCAAATATATTTATTTCTTCTTAATTTATTCTTCTTTAAATTGCGCTTCAATCTTGTGATTAAAATTAAAGTGCTCTATGGAAGAGTATAAACATACATACATACATATGTAAATGCTGAAAAAATGCTTCGTAAAAAAGAACAAAAAAGGCAGACTTTACAAGTGTAAAAGCAAAAAGACACAAGAAAAAACTAGAGAAATCCAAAGCGTGGAATGCCAAGAATTTGAATAACTTTCATTTGTGAGGACGAAAGGGTGTCTGTTATTCAAATTGTGTCGTATACGAATTTATTAAACAAGGAAGATGGGAAGAACTCTATTTGCGCTTACAACAAAACTCTGGGGTTTGGCGCCACAACGTCGTAGAAATGAGATAGATAGAGAAAGAGAGCCTGCACGGAATTCAAAACCTTAAAACCAGATACTCTGTTGCATTAGGATACTTACAGATCGACAACTTAAACACTGAATAAACCTGGCTAGTGTGCCTTTTTCAGATAATTATTGCCTACCCCGCATAAATGTATTTTATTTATATGAATCAGGGAAATCATTTTGAAATATATTTTAAGTTTCAAAACAAACGTTTTTAGGTCTGAATTTATTGTATGTTTTTGCTGAAAAAAGTGTATACGGCATCTGGCAGTCGAAACAAGTCAGTATTGTAATTTTTCTTCGTTTTAAAGAATGTTGAAAGGGTATTAAAGTATAATACGATATTGTGCATCCAACTAGAGCCCAGACTGACATAGTGCGGTAAAACCTTTCCTCTCACGGCAGTATCGGTGCGTCGGCCAAGGAGTTACTGTGAGTTTGCCACCCGTTTGAGCGGATGTTTGAGTTGAGTGCACAGTTACCGAGGCGCAACGAAATTAATCGAACTCAAATCGGACTCTTGCTGGGGCAGCACGGTTATGCTCTTGCACATAGCTTTATGGAAAAGCAACAAACGAACATATAGCAGATGTATCTGGGAAAACTTGACACGTTTTCTGCAACAGGCGGACGCAGCGCATTCAACTGTGCTCTCGTCATTCGAAATGTGGCATAATCGTGCGCAGTCGCGGCGCGAATACATATATTTGTTTGTACGGCCACTTTATTACACACAAACATAACTATACATCTCATAATAATAACAACGAGAAATCTGCCAGCTCAAGACCATGAAAATGAGTCAGCCTAAGCCAAAAAGGCTCTCTCAAATTGAATATAGAAAATATAATACCAAAATCTCAATGTTTATACTTGGTGATAGTGTATCTCATAGTCGATGCAGTCGACTTCAGCAATGCACCTGTTTTCTAATTCTTTTACATCACCTCCCACACTAGGGGAAAAAAGACACTGAAAAGAAAGAAAACCTTTTATGCACCCAAAAAAGAAAACTTTGTTTAACATTATGTAAATTTGATACCTACTAAATAAACGTTGAATTCATAAAAACAAACCATTTATATAAAAACATGAAATATAAACTAAATAGCAGCAATTCACATGCTCGCAAAGTATTTGTATCACAAATATTACAATGACTAATGTTACAATAATGCCAGATTAGGTAGATAGTAGCTAAACTATTGGAGCTAGACCAATTGGTGCAAGGCAGGTGGGCGTGACAGCACATTATAAACCAGCTTTATATGTGCAACTTGTACAGTACTATAACATTTATCGGTCCACCTGCAGTAACACTAAAAATCTTACTAGACCTGATAAAACGGCTAAATTGCATATTTTATTTTCCTTTTCCCAAAATAATCTCTCATTTCGTTTTACCGCTCTTTAGCCCAAAATTCCTTTAGCAAATCTCCTTTCACAAAACTCTACATTATAAAACAGTAAATGTGGTCGGAAAACGAAGAAATTGAAAGGCCAGGAGTGTGCTTTTTTTGAAAGTAACAGAGCAAGTCAAATTCCAGTCAGTAGGCGGCAGGGAGAGCGGGTTAGGGACTCAGGCCTTGGAGGAGAGAGCTACGAAGAGAGACTGGCGAGAGTTCAATGTCAACTGTGTGGACAACGGCACGAAAACTTTTTAGAGCCGCTTCCGGTTGAAAAAAGACACAAAACTGGATGTGTGTAAGCCCGCAACTAAAGCATGACCACACCTAAACATTAAAACAAGTAAAGAAAAATACATATTTCCTTTCAGTTTTTTTTTTTTTTGCGATAGAAACGACCAACCGATTACAGTGGTGGGAAAAATGATAGGTTTTAAGTTTTCGAATTAATAACATGGACATTTTGAGAAAATACAATTTTTGATTAAACTAAAACAAAGAAGTGAGTTCCGATATATGAAGTTTATAAACTTTAGAGCCCAAACTTACTATCGGGCCTTTTCTGAGTAATCTGGTGCAAAATGGAATACAATACAATAAACATAAACATAATTTTTGTATAGAATATTATAGCAGCAAATGAATGAAGGTTTTTCTTCATTGAAGGGTTGCAGTTGTCAGAACAACAAAGCGAGTGTAAAGGAACGAACACTTCTGGTGGCAGTTTCACGAAATCCATTACTACTATATTGACTGCAGCTGTACGTGGAGAGGCAGCAATGCCAATGGGGTGGAATGTGTTAAGGAAAATAGAAACGCAGACAGACAGGCGGACATATGGCGGAGTTGTCTCAGGTGAGACTGTGTGTGTGCGAGCTACCACAGGGTGACAAAATCCAGTGTGAAACGGACATATCGCACTTATTTTTGTGCTTCATTGAGAGTTGTAGTGGTCTTGTAGAGTCTTTCACATACCAACTATTCCAATAGCCAGGAGCGGTCATAGTGCGTGGGCCAGACAGAGAGGGAGATAGACAACCAAGCAACTTCCTTGGCAAAAAACGGGGCGTTGTTGTTGGCAATTCGCTGTTATTCGGCACAGAACGCGTCTTGAATGATGATGGGAAAATTATAAAACAATGGCACGACACAATTAAAAGACCGCAAAGACGCCAAACTGTTTTCAGAAGCAGCAGCAGCAGCGGGAGCTATTATTTATTATTTTTGTCGCTGCCTCGGCTGTCGCACAATACACTGACACACATTTTTAAATAGAGACGAGATACTTTTCCTCATCTGCTGCTTCTTTTCAGCTTATCTTGTTTCTTTTGCCCGACACGCACGTACACGGTCACACACACACACCCGCACGCACGCACACTCGGAAAAGCTATGTAGTCCAGCGAAAAGCGCAAATTTCGACATTCGTACACACCTTATTAGTGAAATAGATCACTGGTAGTGAACACTCATTAGCATTACATTTTTTCACTGCACAATTAACTGGCTTCCACGGCCTTTTACAACGCGACAACAAATGTGCGGCGGAGCTGGAAATAGTGTGACCGCGCAGTGGTCGTTGCAATATACCAAATTGCTTTTGCATAAAAGTATACAAAAATACCAATTAAATAACCTGCTTATGTGATATTTTATTTAGTATTTCCAGGGCCGCCCAAAAACGCCTTAGTACATTCTTTTCTATGGATAATCAAATGCCACACTGCGGTAAAATTATAAACAAATAACTTAATTTCGAGATGAATCCTTTAACTAACATGAAAAATGTGCTCAAGTTGAGCGAGCACGAGTTACAACATGGCGGCAAAAAGAGTTGGCACGACATGTACCGAGATTCAGCCTGGATATTCGTCGCAGGATTTCCTTACACTCTTTCGGAGGGGGATTTGATCTGCGTGTTTTCGCAGTACGGAGAGGTAGTCAACATCAATCTAGTACGAGACTCCAAGACGGGCAAGTCAAAGGTAAGATAATTGCCAAAGTTTTACCAAGTCTCATTCTTAATTATAGATTCCTTTGCTCTGCAGGGCTTTTGTTTCCTGTGCTATGAGGACCAAAGATCCACTGTTCTGGCCGTCGACAATCTGAACGGCATTAAGATAATCGACCGAACGTTGCGCGTAGATCATGTGGCTGACTACAAACCTCCAAAGGAAAACGAAAAAATGGACGAAGAGACTCTTCGACTTTATATAGAGGGATGTGCACCGAAGCCGCAGCTTCCACAGGTAAAAACTGAGAAATCGAAAGAAAGAAAGCCCTACAAATAATGTGTACAAGCTATCTAGTATGAGTTAAGGAATAAGGTAATATAATAGAAGCATCAAAATAATATAATCTTAAATGCAACGAAATATAATTAAGAGCATGGTTTGGAAGAAATTTACTTTTTAAAACAAATATAAAACGATTTTGTATAAAGATTTTACATTTTTGTGTTAACATAGGGCGAGAAAAGAAAACTGCATTCGAAAAACCTATAATTTTCATTCATCATCGGCACTTGCAAATGATTCACTATCATCATCATCATCCTCGTCATCTTTCTGATCCTCCAACTCCCTTAGAATACGCCGCTTATATCGCTCATAGGCACTACCTCTCTCCCGGTCCGCATTATAGAAGTCCACATCGTCCACAAAGCTGTCGGCTTCAGTGTCAATGGTATGAACATAAGGATCATGATAGGTGGCATAGTCTTCATCATCGCTGGAGTCTGCAGGGTCGTCCTCGTCGTCATCTGAAAGTTTATAGGCATTGAAAACCCAATACCAAAGTGCTAAGAATTTTGGAAGCTTACCCAACATGAATTTATTCATCTGCCTACAAAGTTCATCGTCTGAGCCAATGGCCCCCTCCTCATCGTCCGGGTAATCATTTGTATAGTAGTTCTCCTGATTAGAGTCCTCCGAATCATAATCTTCGTCCTGATCGTTGTAACAATCCTCTAGCACAATTTCTCCCACAGGAATCACTCTGCGGAATAGGCGAAATAATGGTAAAGTTTATTTGTGGAGCTCTTGACCGTTCGGCACTTTGAAATTGAAACACAGCTAAATAGTTTTGTCTTGTTTATATTAGTCGATTTCTTTATTCAATTTATATCAGATTTTGGGCAGAAAAAGAACTCAACAATCTTACTGTATTTTTTTTTTTTTTTTTACGAAAACAAAGTGAACTAAAAACTGACAAAAATGAAACGAAATAAACAAAAAAGTAGGCGTAAACTGTTTTAGATTATGCGGGGTGTGTGTGTGTGTGTTCTTGAATATTTATATCTTTCTTTGTATTTTATAAGCTAATTAAATGTATAAACTTAGGATTAAGGTGTCACAAACAATGCAATTACCAAAACTGATATTTCTTTAAATATTCTACTTGAAAACTTTGGCACGCCGAACATTAGTTACATTTTATTATTGCTAAGAACTAGCAAATTTTGTGATATTTGATTGAAGATTTGAAATGTATTATGAAATGAAATTAATTGTCAACATCTTTTGAAAATAATTTGTTTACACATATTAGAAAAATAGTTTGCACCAATTGCTTAAAATTACAACATTTTCTGCATATCTTGAATGTGACTAAAATAAGGAATCATTTTGCGTTCTTGGGTTTGATCACGCCATTAAATTATAATGGAAGTAACTCATGTAATAGTAGGCAGCATTTGCCTGAAACACACAATTATTATGCTTTGTTTGGTAAGTGAGTTGCCAGTTTGCAGTCCTTATTGTCGTTGATGGATTGTTTGTTCAGAGGCATCATCACACATCGTTCTTTCCCGGGCTCAGAGCACCACTCTCTCTCCCTCGTTCTCCCCTCTCACTTTTGTCTCTAGTTGATGTGTGCTGTGCTTACCAGTAGCAGTTGTTGTAGTAATTAAACGGATAATGTAACCTTATGGAGAACGAATCATATTATTGGGCAATATACATTTAATTATAATTAGGTCTAGATGGTAAAGGTAAAATGCATATGAGAGACTTCGACCGAGTACTATGAACAAGGACACAAGCACACCCACTAAGATACGGTAGCCCCGACAACACACAGTAATCGATCGGCTACATATAGTAATTGAGAAGGCTAAACGTTTGCACTGGCTCAATGTGTATGACGAACCTTAAATAGTTGTCGTCCATCATATCCACATAGGCGGCCTGCGTCTCGTTCTCTGGCACGTAAAGATCGTAAACATAGCCAATATCGGAGTCAGCTGGTTGTTGATCTAGAGCTGCATCTGAATCCCGATGATGCTCCTCTGGGTTTGCAGAACTCTCTGTTTCGGCACGATGCAGTTGTTCAGATTGGGATTCGATGTCCACAATAGTTATCTGACTTTTACTGGGCTGGGGTTCTTGATTTTGGCCTACGGGTGTTACTATTGCCGTGGCGTCATCCTCAAGGGTACTGCGAAGGCAGTTGACCACTCGGAATCTTTCCTCTCGAGCATTTTGTTGCGCCTTTTGACGCTGACGCTCCCGACGTAATGCAGTTGCTATGGTCGCATCAGTAGATCGTTGCCGTTGTACCAACTCATGGGCACTGGCTTTGTTCAGTCTGGCCGCAGCAAATTGTCGAGTGGCGCAGTCGTCCTGCAAATAGATATACAAAATTAATGTCTTTTTACAAATATTATACTTACAAAAAAAGGAATGGCTAAATGAAAGTAATCTTCATGAATTTTCCAGATATATACAATTTTCGGTTTCTCGAAGAAAACTTTCTTTAATTTAGCTTGGCTTTAAGTATCGACACTAAACATTCGGTTCGCTGCCCCCCGTGCTACAAATTTATTGGAATATTCTTACAGACACTACATAATGCAAATGTATGTGTATGTATGCTTAAAGAACAAATTTACATAGTTTCTATACTGAATGCTCAAATCACGGGCACAGCGAACATTGCCTGCTTAGGCGTTTCCCAACCTCGGTTATCACCGAACCCTTACCTGTTTCTCGAGCGTGCCGGCAAACTTGAGCACGGTGGTCAACACGTCCTTGTCTGATTCCGGCTCTGCAGACGCCACTGCTCCCGCCTCGTCCACGGCGTTCCCATTATTGTGAAGGCGTCGCCGCTTGCCATTTAGCACAAAGGCCGTGTGAGGTTCTTCGTCTATGCGTCGCTTTATCCGCACAACCGCAGGCATTTTTGTTCTGAATTTGTCGGGAAATCTGTAAAACAATTTGGTATAGTCCGACTTCCTCTATTTTAACGCGCAGTGTGACCGTGGTGAGCGTTCCAATAAATACTGCTAAAAAAAGATACTAAAACGATAGGTGCTGCGTGTTCTTAAATTGTACCGAAGAATATATAATGTTTTCACTAGCGATAGCATTTTGTAACAACACTCCCTTCACATATTTCAAACTATGGATCCCGCCATGAACAATAATGCGTGAAAATGTCGAATGTTAAAAGAGCACATACTGTAATACAATAATACAAATACAAAATTTTATAAATTGGGCAATTGCATTAATTTTCGATAATGTAAAATTAAAAATAAGAATTCAGTGGACCATCGAAGGCAAAATGGGCAATCTTTGCATCTCGTCATGCAACTGGAACAGGTTATTTAGCTTCTCCTCCAAGGGAGTAGCCACTGGTACCATCATGTTTCTCTTTGAACGGGACACGGATCCCATTCTTGCCTAATTGAGCCCATACGCAATCATCCGAGTTCCTTGGACATGTACTGGGAGCTGTCCTCAACAACCCAATCCAACTCCTAGCCAACCCAACAGCAAACTCAAACAAAACCCTTCCCCCACAAAACCAATCTTATACAAAAAGGAGTACATAAGTTCAATACCTAAATTAGTAACCAACCCCCTAGTCGAGCGGTAGCCCGAATAACCTAATGTATTTACTTAAAAAGATGGGTTTTAGTTTAAAACCAATTGTTAGCTTTATATAAATAAATAAATTGGTTTTAGCTTACCAATCGGAGTTATCAGCTTTAAATATAGGATATTTGATAATATTTGTGTTTTGGACTTACCCGCAGTAGCGACGTGGCCAGGATTCATCGATGATAAAGTCCTTTCGAGTGCAAAGGTTCTTCACACAGTTATTTACACTTTTTAACACACGATTATAAACACAGATGTGAACGGGTGGAAATCCGCGTAAAGACTGAGGCTGCTGCGGCGAGACGCCTCTATTTATAGGAGTGAGAAATGGAGAAAGAAAGAGGGAGATAGATCGAGAGAGAAAAAAAAAGAAGAGAGGGGAAATAGAGAGAGAGAGAGAGAGAGAGAGAGAGAGAAAGAGAATGATGGATCGTGTCAGGAAAGTAGGGAGAAACGTAAGAGTTTGCGAGAGAGTCAGTTATAGAAATCTTTATTCACCTATTTCTCTGATTTTCGTTCTTTCTCTGCCAATTTCTCTATATCTCAATATCTCTCGCAAACTCTAGCTCTATTTCTATATTTTTTTTTTCTCAATTCGCTCTATGCTTTTGACACGCTATCATTTTCTCCCTCTATCTAACACTATATCTGTCTGTATCTATCCATCGACCTCGCTCTTTCTTTCTCTCTATCCCTCTCTATATAAGTCTCTCTCTCTCTCGATCTCACTCTTTCTCTCTCTCTCTGTTTCTCCATTTCTCACACCTCTAAATAGAGGCGTCTCGCCGCAGCAGCCTCAGTCTTTACGCGGATTTCCACCCGTTCACCTCTGTGTTAATAATCGTCTGTTAAAAAGTGTAAATAACTGTGTGAAGAACTGTGTAAAGAACCTCTGAAATGGAAAAGACTAAATTAAAGAATTAATCCCGACCAAGTCTGCGGTGTGGCGATGAAAGGTAACTGAGTGTCCTCTACTGCAGGTAAGTCCGAACCAAAACTATTATC